>JAJIZL010033469.1:0-21338 GCA_023969395.1 Amblyomma maculatum
GTTGTCGTGACGCTGGGGCTACGTCGACCCGGCCTTCACTTGGTAGCGTGCAGAGACTCGGGGTTGAAGTAGGATTGAATCTTCGAAGTTGGTGAAATATGTACAAGCAGGTTTAATAGCACTTTGAGAAACTTATTTACAAGATTATTTACACGAAAAAGAAGGGTACATCAGCAAAATGGCAAGCGTTAAGAGTTCATAGCGAGAAGCGTCTTGGATGAGCCGTTTACCCAGGGCTCAGAGCGACATTTCGTGCTCTGCAGCGTCCTTAAAACCCCCCTATGTCCAGCCCCTCTCTGAAGATGCTGACCAACCAAATCCAGGGCACGCCCCTCAGGTATCGGCATCCAATCGAACACATCACTGCACTGATGGTCTGAAGCACTGACTGGTCCGGCATTAATTCGTTGGGCGTGATCACTTGTTGGCGGGAAAAGCTTGGGAACGGCGAGGAGAGGAGGTACATTTCTATTCTTCAGCAAAGAAACCACAGGCTGGTTCTGACAAGTGGGTTTACTTCTCAGAAACCCAAGTGCACGTGGGCGCCGCATACGCTCCCAGCATTGTCCGTTTTCGACAATTGCAAATCTTTCCTGCATTCCTGGGAAATCACTTAATGGCTGTATGCGTCATGCTCCTTTCTTGTCCTGCACGTCAGCGGACATGTCACTCTGTCGTCTCCTTTGGAAAGTAGACATTCCTCACTGGACGATAGGGCTTCTCGACTGGAAGGGTGAACAAAAGAAAGAAAGCACTTCCTGCATTTCCCGCAGGGGGACGTTTCTTTGTGTTTTTCCAGACGTTCTCTTGACAGGGTCAATTTGGCATTTGCAGGCCTCCACAAAGCAAAACAGGCTTACAAAACAGGATTCCTGGAAACAGGCTCACTTAGAGCCATTGGACCATCACCACATATTCACAATACTTTTCCATGCCCACAGGCGAACAATAGAGCGCGCAAATGCGGATGCACGGTCGTAACAATGTATACGTGCAAATCACACTTGTTGGATTCTTGTACATTGGCGATTCCGCGCAGAGCTGCGGAGCATCTTGGGCACTTACGTTTTGTTCGTGGCATAAAAGAACACCCTCAAAGTGTAACCGTTATATAACGGCTTCACGTAGTCCTCCCCTTTTTTCTCTTTCCTTGGCGGGAAAGCGGAAAAGCCGCCCTGAAAGCAATCAGGAGGAAAGGCATACTTATTAGAGGTCTCTTAATGTGGTTGCCACAAACCTGTGCTGCACGTAAAGCTGTGCTCGTGTAAATACAGACAGCCAGTATAGGTTTTCCGCGGAAATTACACTTTTTGATGCTAAGGCTCACACAGGCAATGAAATATCTTCAATTACCTTATTTATATCAATACTTGGACCGCCCTCTCTACACTCGTTCTGATTCTGGTGGGTTTATGAATGCCGCGCACGTAAAATACAGAAGTACAAATTTCTGTTTGTTTCAGTGCATACGTGAAAGCTAATGTTCTACTCTGGTTGCAAAATGAACGTAGATATTCGACCGCTCTTAGGGGAAGAAACAATGCGCTGCAGAGAAATGAGGGGCTGAGCATTAGAGAGACATGAGGAAATTTCCGGACTGGCACATTACGTCTGCACAAAAAGTATGTTTTTTACCGCTACGTCCAAGTGAAGACATTTGTCATGGTTGGTCTGGTCACATGACACGTTCGCCCGTTTCTTGCCTAATAACACCGAAATGCAGTTTCTAAATGGTGCAGATGAATCGTCGTAGTGAAAAGCTGTTGAAGAATGTTTACCCCTAATTCCTAGATATAACATTCTTGTTTAAACTAATAGATAAACGAAATCTAAAAAACGATATGTCGCCCGGGATATGCAGAATACGCTAGTGTTCGTCAAAAAGTCTCGCTATTTTGCAGAAAAAAATGCTTATGGAACCGGTCAATCGAATTGAACATTACGATAAAAACGTTCACTTAAATTTTTTTTTATAAAAATCAATGTAAACACTTTCTTTCCTACAAAATATTGTTAGGGATGAAGCACGAAACTCAGCGAATATTATGAATAAATCATTGTATTTCACGAGCTATACTACTCGTCGTCAAGAGCAGCTGGGGGAAGCGGCGTGGTGAACACCCTCATTTTCAGCAACCGGGTGCTTGCGGCTCGCCTTATAAACGTATTGACCACATGCGCAGCTATTAAGGCGGAAGCCTTTATTGCCTCATCGTCGTCGACAGCAAAAGTGTCACGTTTTTGTGGCGGATCTGATTAGTCGAGAAGGGATGACGTCATGGAGGTCTGGACCAATCACAAAGCACCACCACAGTATGCGCGAATGCGTGCCTTATATGACCATGTGGCAATCAATGCAATAAATGATAATGAATTGCTAATTAATAATTATATATCAGTTATTGACTAACTATATAGTTTCTAGTTAGACTGTAAAAATAATGACTTCTAATTAGTGACAGTTGTGTAATCAGTTAATTAGTTACTGAGTAATGTCGTGACCGTATATGGTAGTAAGCCAATGGATGGTTAATAATTAATTACTAAGTGACTAATTATTCATTGACTAAATAAATAAATACTGCATATTTGATTACTAATTAGTGACACTTGTCTATTTAGTTAAGTATTTACTAATTAATATCGAGCGCCCGGTAAAATCAACCACACAAAAGTAAACGTAGAACAACTGCGAAAGAACAAGGAGCATAAATGCACTCGCAGAATTTGAAAGAGTTCGCTTTACTCGTAGCAGCATTCATCGCTGCATGCACAACAGTCGCGTAGCAGAACGCAGCACTCAGGCTTTCGCCTTTCATCACTTTAGTCGCCGAAGTGTCCTCGAATTTTTTTCAGTTGTCGAACTGGATAACGCAATCAATGTATCGATGAAACGAACGTCTTTCAGCGTGAACATGCAGCAATAATAAAGCCTACAGCCAACTCCCGTTTATGGATTGTGCATTGTTTTATAATATTCAGGCGTCGCACGAATTGAATATCATCTGATGTGAATAATATTATTTTAAAACGAATGCGTAATGTATTACATTTTGCGCTTGGATAACTTTGCGCGCAGTGTTTGTGTTTATATTTGTACTGTTCTTTCCCTTACCTGACTACATTTATATGCTATCTCCGTTCTAAATATTATGCTAGGTCTAGCAGCCTGTGTCAAAAGTGATAATTATCGTATATTTTCCTTTTGCTCAAGGAAAAAAGAGAAATACAATATTTTTCGATACTATTTTAAATATCAATGCAGTTGGTTGCATGGAATATTTAGGAATGCATTAAATTACGTGATGAGATTGAAACTTATCTCGTTAGCTAAGGTAATCAGATACGATTATCTATCCATTTTCATAATTTTTTTATTTGCTTACTGGAAACTCGATGTGAAGACCAGGGTTTCTGCGGACTTCAGTCAACTTCGCGTGTACATGGCTCTGCATGGGAGTGGCCTGGGAATACACAGCCATGGCTCCTCCTGGCTCTTCTCGTAAAAACAATGCCTGAGAAAAAATATTGCACGAGCAGTTACCTTTACACACTCATGCTTCAAGAACTTGAAACAGCCAAAGCAAACATAACACAGAAGCAATGAAATACTTGTATCGACGTTTTCTCAACACTAGTTGCACAAGGAAATTATAATTCTCATACCGCCATTCCACACAAAAAACAGTGCATTTCGAACGTTATATACGATTTGGTTCAGCGCAAAGTGCTGCTAACCTCCACACAGCTCTGCGGGCCGCCGTTGGCCGAGAGAAATAACGCTTATAGCACCTTCCCTAGTGGTGGTGCGGCAGATCCGTAACTATACTATTCGCTGCAAGCTGCTCTTTAAAGATAGCCATCCAGGACATTCTTCTTAATCACACAGAATGCTACAATTAAGTACATAGTAAGCATGGCTTCGTTGAACATCTCATTTTCTAGGATCTCAAACTTGCTGCGCCGTTTGCTTACCGCAATAAGATGAACGACGTAAATGCCGCCTCAGACCTGCGACCTGTAAAAAAAGTGGAAGATGTCCGGTTCCTTAATTTTTGAACTCGCTTCCACTTACAGACGTTTTCATATGAGTGCCCAGCCCAGGCAGCTGCCTTTTTATGCCATGTCTGGGATCTCCGACAATTGTCTATCAGGAAGAATTCTGATTGGTTAAACTGCTCGCGTTTCCGTTTCCACGCATTTTTGACCAATGAAGATTCGTGTTGGTAGCGAATCATGAGTGGAGAGTCGTGGGGAAAAGAGAAGAGGCTGCCTTTCTTCAGCATCTACGTTTCTAACAGTAGAAATAGCATGAAGAATGAGGCAGCTGTTTGAAAGCAGAAAAGCTATCGCAATCTTCTATTTATGACACTGTGGGGATAAACGGCCTGCAGGAAGCAGAATGAAACAAGATGACAGATGAATAATAGCAACCTTCTGCAGAAATATCTTTATTGAAAGTGATGATTGTCCAAATCTAATATTTTAAGCGAAGATTAACAGAAAGGCAGATGAGGTTATGAAGGTGGCTTAATTTTAACTAATTTAAGGTGCTAAATGCTACGTTAGTTAAGGTGGGGTACAAGTACAAAGGGGAATAACAGCAGATTAGCTCAACGGGGCTCAATGCGGCTCAATGCCAGCGCATGAATGAAATATTGTTATTTCTGTGGCATTAGTTTCATGGATTCAGGGGAAGGTGATTTTTTAGAGGCACGTTTTGCCGCCCGAGCACAGCTTTCAGTGATTTGGTCTAGTGCTGATATAGTGAGAGTGCTCTTGCGACCACCAGCTATTCCTCTGCTACGAAATAACTCTTCCTTTGGCTCTTTTTCGAGGTCACTAATAGATCTCTCTCATTTACGTTCTCTGAGGAAATCATAATTTTCAATAAAACACTGGTATTTCGAAAGCGTTGTTAACTTCCAGTTGCGTTATTTTCCACAGAAGAATAATGGTAGAACGCATTTTCAATATTTATCGTAAAAGGAACAATGCGATCTTCCATCGAGGTTAGCCTATTTTAAGTTAAAAACAAAATATAGCAAATATTTACACATAGTCATTTTGCTTGATTATACTGCTAATGAGTTAGCTCCCTTAATAGGCACAACATATATAGCAAAGCGTAACAGAACTTCTAAAGTCGTATATAGATAGTTATCGGTTTGTTGTTAGACATCTGGTGTTTTACTGCACTGTGCACTACTACTATATTTGGCATGTTTGTACCAAATTGTAATGCTTGCCTACAGATGTTCTACACAACTATTTAGCTCGCTTAAGAAAACCGTTTGCCAGAACCAAGAAATGTGCCTACATTTTTTATGCAGGCTATTGTAGACAGCCTGTTCTCATTTTATCACATTTAATGCAATTTGCACACTGGAGAATTGGTTCCAAGCATTTTGGTCACTTCATCATAACGAAACGTAAAATATCGGTGGGCGTTTACTTATATTTGGCCACCACTATTCATAAATTTCAGTTAACAGCTGTCGGAGTGTAACCGCTTGTTCTTTGTTCAATTTCTTACTTTCAGTTCCGCTTGTAGTTGTGATTATTTACGTATTATTGTAATTTATAACTCGTTGTCATTGTGCACTGAAAGGCGCGGCACGTACGTGTGGCACTATACATTGTATAGTAACGGGCAGCAGGCAGCCCCTCAACAACGGCTTAGCTGGGTATTTGCGGCCACATTTCTAGAATAAAACACAACGTAAATTTGGTAGATTTGAAGAGTAAGCACTCAGCTAGTTTAAGATTTGAAGATGCATAGATTGTGTGGAGGGCTGTCATCTTGAACCTTAATGGTAACGGGGAATTAGCGAATTACGTTGACAAAGAAGACAATTTTTCTGCAGTCTATAAAATTTTCAATCTCATTTATCGGCATTCCTGTACACACTGTCCTTTGTCAAAATCTATGTCGCTGCATGCAGTGTGTGATTTCGTCATGGGCTGATGCAAAACACTAAAGCCCTAGAACAAACCTATATATCTGCGATGCAAATTGGGCATTCAGAGGGATTAGGCGAGTGAGCATCTGGTGTCGAAAGGCATTCAAAAAAAAAGATGCTTTATTTGGTACAATGAAACATTTAGTGGTGTCTCATGATGAGAAATTTTCTTTCGCTCCTCAGAATGCACTTTAAATATATGACAAATTCAACGTTCAAACTTAAATCTGAGAAACTGGAATATTTTGCTTCAGGATTGGATTACCTGTCATGTTGTTTTATCCTTCACCAGAGAGAAAAGGATTATAAGTAAATAGGTTTATCTGAGATATAGATATGAGTAAAACAAGTCTTTGGGCAAGTTGCTAACATTCTAGATTCATACTGGCAGTGAAGAAGCACAAACACAAAGAGAAGGAACAAACGAAACAGGGTCGAATGCTACACTCATGACTGGTTTATTGAAAAACATTCTCAGTATAAAAAGACCCACGCGTCTGCGCAATACTAGGAGGACCCACAACCACGTGCCAAGGTAAATTCGAAAAACATCTTATCATAATGCCGCGAAAAGGTTGAACTCCGAAGTGTGCATAAAAGTTGAAGCACAACTAAAACAGCCATATACTCTTTTCTTTTATAAAAGGCCTTCAAAAGTTCCCGTGCCGTTTGATTCTTGCTTGCCTAGATTTCTGCCACTGTCGAAACGTGGCGAACATGTGGTGCATAACTGGGAGCTTTTCACCAAGTGCACATTTTCTTTTTTCTTTAAATTACTTTGGTGCTCGCCCAGCCGGTCGTTCATACATCGCCCCGTTTTACCGATGCACATTTTCCACAAGAGGGTGGCTGCTCGTATACCCCCCTTGAAGCATACTGCACAAAGGGCATGGTGTGCGTTTTACTACACCCGCTTCTTGCCTCAACTCCGGAAATACGAAGGCGCAGCTTGAAAGCTTCACCGCAGCCGAAAAAACGAGCGGCACCCTATATAGCTGTTAGCAACATTCTTTATGGTGTGCGACACTTTGTGTAGGTAGGCGGTAATTTTTGATCGCAGATTTCTGTCCCTCTTCTTCATCTTTGGATTCTTTGTGCGTGACTTCACTTTCTTCAGGCTAACGTCTGCAACAGAAGTCACGACCGACAAGGAGTTGCCCGCAGACGAAATTCTAGCCAATTGATTCTCAAAGCCAGTCAAAGGTAATAAAAAGAGACATAGTTATCTAGAGTTTGGATTCGGTGTTTGAAAAATCGTGCGTGCATGAAATGGAGACTATCTTTGAAGCCCAACATTATCCCTGTGTGATTGGATAACTTGTCACAGTATTATAAAGTTCTCTTCCTGAAGGAAGGTGTGCTGCTGCCTGACATGGCGGCGGCAACACTTGTACCTGTGAAACCATCCGAGCATTTCGTTACCAAGAACTCAATAGTCATCGAGCCAGATATCCCGAATGGTGCAAAAACATATTTTGGTGCCACGCACAGTCACGGAGGCAGTGGATGGTCGAGTACGTCTCTGGACTTTAAACTTGCCAAAAGAGCTGGTTCGCCTTCTTTCTGGTTTAGCATTAAGAAGCGGTGGCCTTGTAGTAGAGCTTTCTCTCATTCAGGACTTTCGCAGCTGCTATGTAATCAGAAATAGTTCCAATGCTGTGGGTCATATGGTTTTCAAATCTCATCATCATCATCATCATCATCGGCCAGACTATACCCACGGTTGGGAAGAGGCCTCTCCCCTACTCCTGCCGTTAACCCCGAAGAGGGGACTTTGTGGAAGAGTGTCTGCCTCACATTTGAGTGGTACGAGGTTCGATACCCGGTGCCACCGGGTACCCATCACTTTTCAATGTGTACAAGCTTTCCCTCACCACCGAATAGCTGAGCAACAGGCCAGGTAAAATCAAGTATCCATTGGAAACCTCTGGGTACGCGGCAGAACCGGGTGTCGAACCTGGTACCTCACGAATGTCTTAATATTTGCGTTGTTTTAGTGATCCAGAAGTTTATCTGCAGTTTGCGACCTAAAGTAAATAGTGTTTTTGAATACGCTGTTGTCTAACACCAAGAAACGGCACAACTTTTTCGTAGTTCTGCTGTAAGAAACTAGCTGACATTTTAAATATTATTTTATGTTGGACGCTCACAGCCAACGGTACATTCATTTCTCAGGCGAACATGCTGAGTGTGGCTGCTTTTCTCTTGAGTACTTGAGTGGAATGTTTACATAAAAGGCACACCATACCACCAATGCTGAGTATTCATTGTAGGGTGTAGGCTATTTATTATAGTTCTTACTTGTTTGGGTAAATATTTGGGTTGGTTCAATAAACCTTGTTGCTGGGCTAGTTACTTTCTTAGCACGTTCCCACGTGCTAAGAAAGAGCTTTTGTCTTACGACTCCTCCCACTCTGGATGGAATGGATGGAACATCACAGCGTCCCCTTTGAAACGGGGTAGTAGCAGTTGCTATCAAGCTCATTTTTCTCCCTATAAACTAATTATTGTTTTAGATTGGTTAACTATACTTCATTTTATTTATTGAATGTTTGTTTCTACATTACTAACATTATGTCACTTTTCTGCTTTTAAGCCACCAATCTTCCAATCGTTTTTTGCTAGGTTCCACCGCAGGTTTATACACCCTGGCACTGGTATCTCTGAACCCCAGAGCTTCAGAAAGAGTAACTGCGCCTGCATCGACTTCCGGATGGATACCATTACATTCGAGTATAATATGGTCAATTGTTTCAGTGGAGTTACCACATACAGCACATGCGTCATCTTCATTGTTAAATTTCTTGCTGCGTGTTCTAAGGCACCCTGATCTAGCTTCAAAAAGTAGGGCACTGCCTCTTGAGTTATCAAAGAAAGCTTCCTGCCTGAACTGCCTTTTCCACTTTCGGTATAATTCCACACTCTGTTTCTTTTCCTTCGAATTTATCCAATTTTTATCGTCAGTGTTTGTCACCTGTTGCTTAACGCTCTTTATTTATTTGTACTTTTGACCAATATACTTACTGGTTAGTTTCCTAGTTCTTTTTCTTCATTGTGAGTCAACGCTTTTTAGGTATAGGTATTTATATAATTTAGCTGCCCATCTGTTACTGTCTAATTTTCTCAGGCGTTCCTCATATAATATTTTACTCTGATCTTCCCGTACTTCGAAAGATGCCCAGCCCATATCTCCCTGTACTGCCTATTTTGTGGTTTTGCCGTGGGCACCTAGTGCTAATCGTCCGACGGCTCTCTGATTTATTTCCAATGTCAACTGAACCTCTGATTTTAAGCACAAAACCGCATTTCCAAAAGTAAGCCCGGGCACCATAATTCCTTTCCAAATACTCCTCAAGACCTCATACCTGTTGTATCCCCACAATGCCCTATGCTTCACTAATACCCGGCATTTCTTCGCCCTTTTGCCTTATGTGATTGTTCATGCTTTTCAATGTATGCCAATCCTTCGTTTACTCATACCCCAATATATTTATATTCTGCTACTCTGGCCATTTCATGGCCTTGTATTTCACGACCCTGTTCAATTGAGCCGTTGAAAATAATCAGACCCGACTTAACTGCGCTAAAACTGAAGCCTAGAGCATCCCTTTCGTCACAGTGCACACTAACTCGCTCAACAACTGGTATTGTCGCACTCTCGCTCGAGCCCCGGGCTTAGCCAGCGTTTGCACACACAGGCACGCACGCACATTTGGCGCGTGGCACAAACATGCCGAGACGCGTTCGCGGGAGGAAGCGTTGGGCGGCCGACCGGACGGCACCGAAATGGCCGAAACGCTCGCTGCTTTGCCTGTTGCTACGCGGTAGCCGCGTCAGCTGTCACACTTGTCGGGGGCGAAAGATAACAGACTGCCCCACCGGGGAAGGGAGATCCCGAAGGGCAGGGGACTGCATCTGATGTCCGCAGGGATTGGGATGTTGCTGCTAGCCGGTGTCGTCCGACTCTGCTTCTCTTGAGCACCAACAGCCAGAAGACTTCCTTGGAAAGTCCTGGTTCCCAAGGCACTCTGCAACGTGTCTTCGGGAGAGTTTTCTGACAACCTTCAACGTCACAACTACGCTAAAGACTCAACCGGTCAGCCAAGCTATTTCCCTGTTATACACCCATTTACCTTAAGGGTAGCTCAGCAGCACTTGAAACGTGTCCACAAATTTGAAAATCGCGCTTTCAAAAACACCACTTTCAAACAAAGATAACACAATACAATATGTTCAAAATCCTATGTCAGGAAGAAAAACATCAAGTGAAAACTGAGGCTTCTTCTCACGTTAGGGGCTCCAACTTAAGCCATCGGCGTTACCGTTGAGATCACCCTTTTCACTAAAGCTTCGGCTGTCCGTTTCACGGAGCAACCTAACGTTCCTGTTTCTGTGCAAAGAAACACTTTAGCATGAATCACTCCCTTTTCTAAACAACCTATCCCTCTCCTGGTGTTTTGCGCACCAGTCACGCATTTTCTCGCCACAGGCGCATTTGTGCTTTTGGGATAGTCGCTTTCTTTTTCGCGAGAGCTTCAACTTGCTCCATTCTTTCTCGCTCCTGCCTTTCCGTTTTTTTCTGCGGCAGCACTGGAACACAGGCTTTCTGCTTTCGTTTCGCAATCGTTTGAGTTTGCTCTCCTTACGATGGAAGAATTCTTTCTCGCGCCTGCCTTTCCGCGTTTCTCTTTGGTAACACTTGAATACTTTCTTTCTACTTTCTTTTGACGTATCTCTGACAAGCTAGCGATAACCGAAGCTAGTAGGGCACCGGTGTCGTCAAAGGGCGGCGCCGCGTCTGCATCGCGGCCAGCAGCGCATGACTCACTTTAAGTCAAGTTCGAACAACAACTGCTCACGCCAGCCATCGGCTCGCCACTTACGTTACCGAGGTCCTCCAATGAGTCGCATCGCTCAGCGCTAACCGAAGCACGATCAAGCTCCTTCGACAGCTGGGGCGCTTCGGATTGCGTGAGGGCTATGTGCGCCGCGTCCGCGTTCGCACTGTGATTGTTGATTTCGTGAATACGACCCGGCGTGCCAGGACACGAATGATGCTGACTCCGCTCTAGTCGTTCGCTGTCAACTGCGGAAGTGCGGCGTTCTACAGTGGACGCGCACTCATCGTGGGTCTGCCCTGGCTTATCACAAATCGTGGGCTGCGCAGTTTTCCTGATTGGAACTCCGTTTTCCTGCGTGCCCTGCTCTACGACACAGCTGATTTCGGAAACCGAAATTTTCTCTCTTTCTAGCTCATTTCCATCTCCGCCACACTCTACACAAGCTCCTGCTTCTGACTCGAGAGGCGGTTAAGATATTGCTAGTTCCCCACTCTACTCTAATGGAACTATATCTAACTACAGCTACTTGGGTCGACGTGCAGTTCACCTCGCTTTACGGCGTCACTTCGGATTTCTCGCCGTTGGAGCCGGCGCTAACCTTCTCAGCTAGTGGCTCGACCAAGGTAACAAGATACTCTTCTGTTAGAGGCTCGGTCGGCTCCCTACTGCGGTAAATTTGCTCAGCCGTTTCCCCAAGCTGTAGTTCACTCTCTGGTACCTTTGACTTTTCAGGCTCACTTGTGTCTAGAGTGTAGTACGTGGTCTTAATCTCACCGTGCTGTGCCTCCGACCCTTTCTCATTGCTTTACAACCTCTCCGGAACTACCGCCTTTGCAACAAGCTCCCGAGCTCTAGATCTGGGGCCGTATTACGGACCGCTCTATAATTGAGAGCGCTCTAAAACGCCCGCTCCTATTGGTCGCCGTCGCCATCTTGAAAAGTTGCGTCACGGGATGCTGCGATTGCGTCGCGGAGGCGAAAAAACAGATGACGTCGCGCACCTAATTATGCCCGTGGTTTTAGACTATTTTTGTAGAGCGCGATGAGACGGTATAAAACGTTTTAGAGCGAGTTATAGAGTGAAAATGGCGGCGGCGTCCGCGGTGGAGTGGTGTGAGTGGTGGCTGTGGCGCTGAAGCGGCAACGCCGGCGCGAGCAACGACGAAGGGCGGTGTGTGAGAATGCGTTCTACTTGTTCGGCGAGTTGTTCCGACGCCTATTTCGACTTGAAAATGCGAAAGCGGAATGATGGTGCGATGAATGCGCCGATGAACTGTGATGAAGCTCGCAGTCGACCGCTCTTGACGGTGTGGATGTCATGCGTGCTTCGATCTTCTTTTCTTTTTTTTTTTTTTGCCTCCGGAGGATTTCGTCTCCACAGGTAGTCGGCCTCTCATAACTGATGGTGAGCAAGTGCGTGCGTCAAATGGCTGAACTCAACTACTGCAAAGTTGGCGCTGAAGGGTGGTTGGGCTCCGCAGTGCGCCCAAAGCAAAAGGCGGAGGCGAAGGCGACATACAGTGCAAAACGAATGAAAACGAGCGAGGTTGGTAGTGTACGCTCAACCGCGCTGCTTTTCCCCGTGCTCGTTCTAACTGAAGCATTTGTGTGTGAGACGTTCATGTGGACATAAAAGTTTATTTTGCCTGTGCTCCGCGATCGATCTTTTGTTTCTGTTTCCTAAAAAAAAATAAACAAAGCCCCGATTACATTGCTTTCGGTATGATTTCTCCGCGCATTTAGGACCATCACACAATACCTTGACATCAGACGATGCGCAAAAGCCGGCACTATAGCCGTGGAATCAACTGTTTTACTGAAAATCGCCATTTTTACGGTTTGTTTACCTCTGCCAGCGCGCCCTTGCGGCAAAAGAAGCTACCCACGAGAGCGTTTAGTTGCAAAACTGTAGCTGCTTCTTGATTTTTTTTATAACATTGAACTTTAAATGCGGCTTCTTCAAAATATAAAACTTTAGTTAATTTATTCACACGCTATATCTATAAAAAAGTTAGCAAACGGCTCCTTGACGTGCGAATAAACCTGTTGCCGTGAACATAAGCGGCCCGGGGCGGCACCCTGGCGATCATTGGTTGATTCAGATTTTCGTCACGCGTTGACGCCTCGCCGAGACGTCACGGCGTCGTCATTTTGACGTCACGCTCTATAACTTTAGAGCGAGAACCGTAATTCGGCCCCTGGTCAAGGCCTGTACGCTACCCTCTCCAAACACAAGCCCCTTTTCGCGCAAGAGGTGATCGGACTTGTTTGAGAATAGGTACGGGTACTGAGGACGAAGCACAGATGACACCGCCGCTTCTGTCTCAAGTGCCCCGAAAGGTCCCTCAATAAGCACTGTGGCTGTTGGCAAACGCACGCTGCGAGCTTCCACGGCCTGTTTGATCCACGCGCACTCGCCCGTGAGCGTCTCTGGTTCTACGCAAGAGGGGTGAACCACATCCATGGTAGCCGCAGAGTCGCGAAGCACTCGACGCTGTTTCCTGTTCACGAGGAGGTCTCAAGTGTACGGTTCGAGAAGCTTCATGTTCTCGTCACTTCTGCATAATGACCAAAACACGATCTTTGGACCTGTGGACACTGCGCCCAAAAATGACCAGGCTTCTGGCACGTATAACAGACGCGCGATTGCCTTGCCTCGAACCTATTTTTCCGTTCGGCTTCGGTTACCTCCGTCGCTTTATCGTCGGCCGGACTGCTTTGACTCGCATCCGCACCACGTTTATTCTCCTTGGCTTTAGAGGGCGTGAACTTCCGCCTCTCAAACTTAGAGCCGAATTCTCCCTGTTGACCGTCCTTAGCTCCACGAGCCCGACGCGTCACAAACTCTTCAGCCAGCTCGACGGCTCTATCCACCGTACTAACATCTGCCCTATCCATGACCCAGTACTGAATGTTCTCGGGTAACCGACTGCAAAACTGTTCCAGTCCGAAACACGGCAGAACCTTATCGTGGTCACCATAGGCTTTTTCTTCTTTCAGCCACTCACACATGCTTGACATAAGCTTGTAGGCAAACTCTGTATACGACTCACTTTTGCCTTTCTCATACTTCCGAAACTTCCTACGAAATGCTTCTGCTGACAGCTTGTACTTTTTTAGCAGACTCGATTTCACTTTGTCGTAATCCTCTGATTCCTCACTTTGTCAAGCGAGCAAGTGCTGTGGCCACGCTTCCCGAGAAAATCCTTGCTTCTCGCACGTTCGCTCGAAGTTAACCAGGAACAAACCAATGTCCTCTCCAAGCTTAAACGGCCGCATCAGGTCACTCATTTTGAAGGATTCCCGTTCTCCTGCACCGTGATCCCGACTTGCACTACCAGCGCGTCCCGCGTCTACTTCGAGACGTTTCATTTTCATAGCGAGTTGACGGTCTCGCTCATCTTTCTCTAGCCGTTCCTGACCGTCACCTTCCTCTCTCTCTAGCCTTTCCAGACGTTCACGTTCCTCTTTCTCTTCACGTTCCTCAATGATCTCGAGGCATTCCGAAAGCTCGACATCTTCAGCTTTCAACGCAATAATAGCCTTTAAGACTTGTTTTTCTGAGTTTGTCTGACAAATCGAGACCCAACTCCTTCGCAAGCTCCAGCAATTTCGTTTTGCGCAACGACTTCAAATCCAAATGCATGGCTGTTCCGAGTGCTGCCTTCTCTACTGCTCACTATTGCCTTGCTGCAATTAACCCAGCAACAACGACAATACAATTACCAGCTCTGTTCTCTACTTAACAAAAGCCTGGCAAAACTCAGTAGAAGAAAGTCCCGCACTCACCAAACCTCGCAGCCAAGAATCCAACGCAGTCGTTCCGCTGCAGGCAACCAGTCATCGCACAGGGCTCATTGCACTGCTCCCGGCTTTCCGCTGAGCTGCTTGTTGCACGGGTCACGCCTGGGACATCTCCGCTTGTCCCACCAGATGTTGCATCTGGGTCAGGCCTTGCTCACCTCACCGACCACAGTCACGGCTTGGTCGTCGTCGTCCCTCCGCTGATCACCAGTTGTTGGACGAGGTGTCTTCTAGCGAAACATCCTTTACCACAGCATCATGAAGGAACGGGCAGAGAAGATGACCCGGAGAGAATGCAGACACTTTCACACAGCTGGTGTCTAGCGTCTTCTCAACGGCGCCTCCAAAGTAGTCTCTCTCGCAGCGGAGTGTACCGCTGCTTTTTATAGGCTTGCCAGTTCAGAGGGAAAGGGAGAGACTTACAAGTTTGAACAAGACGAGATGACTCAATGGCAGGTGGCGCGACCGCATCTCCTCCACCTCCTGCAGACGGGCGAGGGCAACGCTCTTTCCCTCGAATGCCAGGCTTGGCCAGTGTTTGCACACACACGCACGCACACATATCTGGCGCGTGGCACAAACATGCCGAGTGCGGCCGACCGGACGGCACCGAAATGGCCGAAACGCTCGCTGTTTTGCCTGTTGCTACGCGGTAGTCGTGTCAGCTGTCACACTTGTAGATGGCGAAACGTATCACAAGGAAAGCCAAATACAAAGGTCTATTTTCAACTCTAGATAATTTGGCGCATTGGGTAAGTACGAACAGGCCATCATCTAAGCGCCTACATTCCTAAAGCCGTTCTGAAGTTGAGTACCTTGTTATTTTCTACCCATGCTTGCACCTTTAATTTCACCGCCTCCACGATCAACCTGTACGTAACAGATGTTATGGTATCGGCCTGTAGGATGTTATGTTCATCCTTTCTCCTTCCCTTTATAAATAAAATTTGTTATGACTGTTTCTAAAGCTTTTAACACCTTTTCCTTACTTCTTGGACAAAGTTCATTATTCTGCTTGATCGGAATTCCATCTATTCCTGTAGGTAAGTTTAGGAATATTTTTTCTGCCTTTTTCCAGTTTAGATTGGTCAGTTCTAAGCTCCTTTGTATTCTGCTATCTTGTGTTGCTTCCTGATTTGCGGAGATTACCCTATCGTCGCTCTTAAGTGACTCGACTTATAAGTGATGTTATGTAGTTAACAGCGTTGTCTCCCTTTAAACAATTTCACTCGTTAACCTGAATCCGGTCCTGCTTTCTGTTATTCTTTTTACCTACCCAGCTTATATGATTCCAGAATTTTCTTGGTCCGCCTCTAGTGGTATCTTCTATGCCAGCCATTCAGCGATCGGTGGACTGCTTTATTTTACTTTGGACGAGGACCTGTACACCAAGTTTCTTTTGTAGATATGACTCCCATTTTTGTCGATTTCCTCCTGAGATACCTGTGCTTTCTTTGCCTCTCGGTGTTCCCTTGAAGCTGTCCGTCCTTGTTCAATGGCTTCCCGGATTTCCTTATTCAACCAGCTACGTTGACTCCTGTGTTCATTCAAGCGGTTTGCTACTTTAACCTCCTTAATCTTCCTCTTTATGAATAGTTTTACCTGTTCATAATCCCAGTCTTCCATGGCGCTTTTCTCTACTGCTTCCTCTATGTCTGCTACTATCTGTGCTATTTGATGGTCGCTTAATTTTGCATTTACTTTTTGTCTAAGTTTCATTCCTCCTTTCATCAAGGGCCCCATCTGCAGACTAATGCGTTCATGATCACTTCCCAGACTACACTCCCCTTCTTCGTCTATTTCAATTTTTTGACTTTGCTATAAATTCCCTGCGACATTAGACAGCAGTCAATGGTAGTCTGCCTGTTGCGGAATTCCCACGTTATTTGTCCTTCCATTTTGTTTCTCTATTTACTATAACTAGGTTGTGTCGCTCACAAAAATCTAGCATTAGCTTCCCGTTACTATCCGTGTATCCATCCAGATCGTCGGTGTGGCCGTTCATGTCCCTCAGCAGAATAATATCGGCCCTGTCTCTAAACTGGCTTATATCGTCACTGAGACATTCAACGAGATACTTGTTTTCTTGCCTGCATTGGTGTCCTGTTCCTAAATAAACTACCCCTAGGCATGTCTTTATGCCGGCAATTGTTCCTGATACCCAGATATGTTCTTTACAACATGATTTTATTTTTGCCGATTTGTTCCCTGGTGTATCAACCTACCTACCCCTCCACCCTTTTTTTCGTTCTCGTTCTGTTGAACCTTTCCCAGGTGTAGCCTTCTATAAACGACGGATCTTCTAGATCGCTGAGATGAGTCTCGCATAGAGCGTACACACCTATTTTGTCATCCTTCAACTGCTGTTCTATCTCTGCCATTTCGCTCTTTTTCTACCTCCTTGCATGTTTATGTAGCTGATCCTCGTGTTAATACTCTTTTTTTTGTATTTTTCTTTCTCGACCGCCATTTTTTGGGGCACAGCCTCCGTTATTACGCTTTCTTCTGCTTCATTGCAATCTACCTAACTACCCCTGTAGACGGAGCCCTCGTCGACCCCATAAAAAAACTAAAGCCCTGCCTACCAGGCGCCAGCCGATCTCTTCTCCCGCCATTCTGTTAAAATGGATGCCATCTCGCTAACAAGCCCTGCCAAAACCCTGCCTGTTTACCTCAACCACTTCGAAACGCTTTTCCACGCTTAACTTTTGTATGTCCTGATTAACTGTCACCCCGTCCTTTTCCAGCTTTCCGTTCGATCCTAGCACCTTCGGTACTGTGCATACCATCATCTGTGCTGTCTGTGTTATCTCCCTGATATGGTCAAGTCCCTTAACTAAATTTTGCACCACTCCTGCAGCGTCACCATTTAGAACATCGTTTAGCCCCGCGGCTACTATCACCATATTGCGCTCTGTGGAATTTTTCAACGGCCTATTTTTACTCTCTTTCAGCACTGCCCTCATTGTCTTCCCTGCAAGGTACCAACTAGCACTCGCTTGTCATCCTTTACATGTTCCATGATATCTCGCCTGCACCTGCTCATGTTGGAATTCCCGGCGATAGGCACCTGGGCATTCTCTCTCCGAAATGTTGACTCCTGCTTTCGGTTATCTGTCTCCTTCTCTCTGGGATTTTCATTGTTCCTTCCTTCTTCCTTTTTTCCGGATTTCTTAGTAGCTGCTTCTAAATAACTATGTCGGTTCGGATCCACCTGACTTACTTTGTTATGCCTTCCACGCCAATGCTGGTCCCAGTCACGTGACCCGCACTGTAATGTCTGTTCTCGTTGTTTCCAAGGACAAAGTCGGCCTTTGTTTTCCATTTGAGGAAGCTGTCCCCGCAGTTTCTGATTTTCTGCCCTAATACACCTACTTCATTTTCTAAGGCATCCACACGAGACACTAAACCGCCTATAGACACTAAAGCCTAAAATGAGCCATTACTTCGCTCAGCTGGGAATCTGCACTTCGTAAGTCATGCTCGCACGAAAGGCAAATTAACTTTGATAATCGGTCTTAGCGGCAGTCGCAGAAACCCTCCGTAAGAATTTTGAACCTTTGCGAATGATGGCTGATACTAAACGCGCTAGGGCCAAACCTGAGGTAATGCCTTACATTCACAAGGTTTCTCATAACCTCAAGAAAGTGGCCAGCTGGAACAATGTGCTGCTTGTTTTCTCGGCGCCAGATAAGTTGGCCAAACTGTGCCCCCGCATCTGAGAGCGGTTGCAAGATGCGACATGAAGGAGCCTTCGTCAAATGTGTCTTGGGAGTGGTTTACTTGATTCCCGTGTCCTGTGGAAGATGTTACATAGGGCGGGGCGGTGCCTTAATGACCGTTTAAGCGAGCATGCCCTAAGCATAGCACAGAAAGATAGGTTCGCAATTTTGGTTTCGCACGTTCTGACGTGCAAGTGCGAGCCTCGCTTTAAAGAGGCAAAGATTCTGGGCTGATGCAGAAAAGCCAGAGTTTTGCTGGAGGCTTTTCACATTCACAAGAAAATCGAATCACTGTATTAGGGAAGCTTCAATTAATTCATACTCCTCCGAGCGCGCCATCCTGGAGAGCTACCTGTAGGAAGTGTACCGACCTTTACGCGAGTGCTAGTTTTTCTTAGGTTTCTTCGGTGGTTGTTTTTGGTGCCCTTTCTCGGCTGAATATCTTGTTACCTGTCTTTCAGCGATTATTATATATGTCAGTAGATTTCCTTTTCTGTTAAGAAGGCTATGGTTGCCCAATTGTCATGTGCGTATGCGATGTGTAGGCCTATATATTGTTCACTACTGCGGAAAATAAATCCAGTTGTTAATAGCATTTATGTTTGTGTCCCTTCCTCCGTCGTCGTGCTTTTGCGCTGGCTTTTTAATCTGAAAATTTGGGGTGGTCCAGCCTAGCAAATCTGATCCGCTGTTTTGCTCACGTATAGGTTAAACTTTCATTCGTTGTTCATCTGTGTAACTCAGATATATGGGCCCCGCAGCTAACCGGTCTAGGCACTCCGGCACCGCAGATGGTAGTGGCTTTTAACTCACTTGGGCAGAATAATATGCTCACTTATCACAATTGGCACATCCGAATTGTATGCACGGCGCTGCCGCTTCAGAGAGCTATAAATACCAAAATACTGGAGCCTAGCTTTTTTTTTTTTTCGCGAAGCGCTTAGACCTGAGGTTTCTCGAATATTTCATAAATTCCGTTCTCAGAAGGACCCGTATGCTGAAAACGACACGACAAATAAATCATACTGTTTTGTCAGGAAATATGTTCTCATAGTTTAATCATTTAAATAAGATCGAGGCAATGTACTCCGTATGCAATCAAATACGGCATTTCAGTAGACGTCTATAGACGCCTTATGAGGAGTTGCCATAAGAGGAGATTTGCTTTGAATAGGAATTTTTTTATACCAAGTTGGCGATCTGAGTCACAAATTTCATAATTTTATAATATCACCTGAATCAAGGCACAATGTTACTGTTGCATTATATCCTGAAGCTAATATTATTACCCAAATTAAGAAGCCATTAAAAGCTATCAGCATGAACAAAAATACGTATGCAGGTGTAAGGCCGCAGTAAAAAGCGACTCGCACGTGGAGTCGAGCTGGCGGTCGAACCCCCCCACGCGCCGAGGCCAAGGAGCGAGCGCTGTTGTTTTTTTTTTCTCCTTTTCTCCCCTTTTCTTGGGCGCGAGCGCGCCGGAGGCCTGGTTTGTTTCGCCCCTTCGCCCCGAGGCGTCGCCAAGAAGCGAACGGCAGACGCATCCTTATCAGCCAGGAACAACAGCAGCACGCTTCTGCGAACCACTTTACGGCCAGCTCGTCCAGCGATGTCCCGCCGTGGCGCCAAGCATGGGTGCAGGGAGACGCCGTTAATGAAGCTTTTTGCACTCCCACAAGCGCTCACTAAGTGTCCTGCTGAAGGCGAAAATAGGCGCTACCCTTGGCCCTCCCAAGTAGGCAATCAGCACAGCGGCCTCCCGCTGTGTCGCGAGACATTGGGTCCGAGCAACGGCGACTGTACACTGCTCTGGGACAGTGCCCCCTCTCCCCCCTTTTCCTCGAACGGGACGGCTGGGTGGCCTAGTCTCCAGATCCCCCGCGGCGTTTCTTTCACAAAGGCGCCAGATGCAAGGTCGCGTCGCAAACACGCTGAGGAGGGGAGGCAAAGACAGGCGCCGTGTGAGAGGGTTTGGGGACCAGCGAGTGGAGAGAGTGTGTGTTTTGAATGTTGTATTTTTATATGGCGTATTTAAGGACCTGGGTTCAAGATTATTCCCAACCCACGGGGGTTGTGGCATGTTTTTAAATAATTTGATTGGCTGCTTCATTTTCGGGGCGGATCACCTAAGGTGACCGCCCTTGGGTCTTTGTTGATGTCTGGTATCAAAAAGCGGTCCTCGGACCATGTTCGACAGTCAAGATTGAGGCTCCGTGCTTAGCGCGTATTTAAACCCCCTAGGCTTTAACCGAAACGCTCGGTAGGAAAGTAAGGGCCTGTAAAGTGACTTCTCTGTGTGAGAGTCTTCATTTTCTTTTACGTTACAGTAGTCTGTGTGACCTGTTGCTGTAACTTTGCCTATGTATACTATTTTGCTTCTGTAAATATATATCTCCTCCTGACCATCATCAGATCATCGTCTTCTGCTTCTTCACTGCCGAATGACCACGTTTGGAGAGGCTTCAGCCCCTCCGAAGATTGGCAACGAAACAGCTAAACATCACTGGCGCAGCACGACAGGGTTCGGCAACCAGCGATCACGATCATCACCCAGAGTACCCAGGCCCTGGGAACCCACAAGGCAACAAGCGTCCGCACGTCCAGCCAGAATTAGCAAGGTGATCCAGGCCCCGACCCAGAGGCAGCGTTCTGGGGAAGGACTCTGACGAGGCTGCGGCACCAAGGGACGGAGGCCCCAAATGGCGACACCCGCACGGGTAAGCGGGATTTCTTGCGCTTTGTTGAAGTGGCTATGGCTCAAGTGTAAAGTGGCGTGTGGTTTTAACACGGAGCATGATGGCGAGCGTAGGCGAGATAGAGACAGGGGGAGATATAACAGATGACAGCGAGCAGTCGCAGCAAGCGACAACTCAGCCTGTAGCAGGAGCGCTACGTGAAGTAGCGGAGATGTCGGTATCCGATGCGGCTGCAATTCGCAGCATGGAACTAGAGTTTGAGCTTGAAAAATTGAAAATTCTTTCACAGGAACGCCTAGAGTTACAGAAACT
>JAJIZL010033469.1:21738-66408 GCA_023969395.1 Amblyomma maculatum
TCACGACGTACAAGGTGTCAAACGAAAGCCGCGTTCACTTAATCATGCCAGCACTAGCTGAGCGTGTCAGGTACCTTCTCCGTAACCTCGGGGACGATGAGTGTGGCAGCTACGAGTCGGTAAAAACAGCCGTTTTAAAGGAGCTGAAGCTTAACCCCTCAGAATACCTCGAACGCTTTGAGCGCGCGACGAAACGCCGCGATGAAACTTGGGCGCAGTTCACCTCGCGCACTAAGACGTACTTTCAGTACTACCTTCGGTCACGGGATGTAGAAACCAAAGACCACCTGGTATCATTGATCATCGCAGATCGCATAAAGGGTAGCTTGAACCCTGAGGGCTTAGAGTATGTGCGTCTTCGTGAGGAGGAGAGGTGGCTAAAACCGGATGAAATATCCGACGTTCTCCCTACCTTCGAACAGGTTAAGGGCAAGGGGCGCGCAGCGAAACAAATTGTTGTGTATGCGGAAAAACCGAAGGGACCCCCGCAAGCGGCGAACAATGATAGCAAACGGCCAATTCAGTGTTATGAGTGCCGCGCATCTGGCCACCGAGCCAAGGAATGCCCTCCCGCTTCACAAAACGTGCAGAAGAAGGAGAAACGCGCTCGAGCTCAAAACGTAGCTGTAGCCAACGTAGAGGCATGCGAAACACCGGCGTCAGTAACCTCCCAGACAACCCTAGTAGCAGAGATGAAAACGCCCCAGTCATTCGACGAGGTACGCAAATCGAAGCTACAGCAGGTGGAGATTGAGTGCGCAGGGATACCGGCGACAGCTATAATTGATACCGGTAGCGAGATAACCGTGGTTAGGGCAGGCCTCGTGCCAAGTATATGTCGGGAGCCATCCGGCTCGATAAAACTTGTTTCGGCTTTTGGGGAGACGGTTAACGCAAAACTGGTCACTATTGCGGTAAGCATCAGGCGGCCCACCGCACACATAGCAAGGCCCGAGGCAGTAGACATTGTATGCGCGCTTTTTGATAAGCTGGTGGAGGGAGTGGATTGTTTGCTCTCCAGGGAGGATTGGGAACTGCTTTCGGATATAGACAGTCGTTACGAGGCACTTGTTATGAATAAGGCCTGCCCTCTGTCTGAAGCAGTTAACGCGTCTGTCACCATGGCGGAGCAGAGCGCAAAGCTGAGCTCTACATCACACGAGGAGCAAGCGGCGGAGCCTGAGGCAGACAAACTAATGAGTTGTGAGCAGGGTGTGGCGACGGAACAGCCCTGTGAAGTAGATCTGGAAGAAAGCGAGAAGGAAGATGTAGTCTCGATCCAGGACGACGCGGACGCAGCCCTAAAACAGCGCCAGGTATTCAGATCCGACCAAGTATCAGACGAAACCTTAAAGAAAGCGTGGGCTGACGCAAAGGCAGGGAAGGCAGGGAAGGCAGGCATGTTTGTTTCAGACGGCTTGTTGTATCACTGGGACTCGATCTCCGGTAGCAAAGTGAAGCAGCTTGTGCTCCCCCTTAGCAGGCGTGAAGAGGTGCTCTGCCTTGCGCATGAGTCCCTTTGGGGAGGCCATTTGGGGCCACGGAAGACAAAGACCAGAATTAAGTACAGCTTTTTCTGGCCAGGCTTAGAAGGGGACGTACCGCGACACTGCAGGACATGTCACGGCTGTCAAGTCCGCTCAGACAGGCGAAATAAAGATAGGGTTCCCATCACACCTCTCACCAGACCCGACCATCCGTTTCGGGTCGTAAATGTCGATATAATCGGGCCGCTCGATGTTCCGTCGAGCAGGGGTCATAGGTACGCTCTCTGCTTCGTTGACTTGTGCACGCGGTGGCTGGAGGTAGTCTGGTTGCGATTCCTAACCGCTAGGGCAACCTGCGACGCCTTGCTTACGATTTTCAGCCGCACAGGCATACCTGAGGTAGTCTGTTCAGATCAGGGAACGAACTTCACGGCGCAGCTGACGTGTGAGATGTTAGCAAGACTGGGATGCGCACCGCGTTTTTCGACTCCTGAGCATCCGGAGAGCAACGGGACAGTGGAAAGGTGGAAGCGCGTTTTGAAGAACATGTTGTTCCATGTTATTAAGAAAGATCCCAAGAACTGGGATAGACTGGTCCAGTTCGTTCTCTGGGCGTACAGGGAAGTCCCCCATGACACTACAGGCGTGGCGCCGTTCCGGCTCTTATTCGGTAGAAACCCTATCGGACCGCTAGCAATTCTGCTGCGAACATGGACAGGCCAGAAACCCCTCCCGAACACACTCAGGGAAGAACTCGCGAAGTATTTGCGACAGTACGCGACCAGCTAGAAGTAGCAGCAGAAGTAGCGGGTTTGACGGCGAGCGCACGTCAGGGAAGTTACGCGCAGGCGTATAACAGGCGCGCACGGAGCAAGACGTTTGTCGTCGGAGACCAGGTATTGCTCTTTGGCACAGACCCTGGCAGTAAAATGGCCCCCAAATGGCTCGGTCCATTCGTCGTAACCGCGCAAGAGAGGCAGAACTCGTACAGGATCGACAAGGGAAAAAAGGCTACAGCGATAGTGCATGCGAACAGGCTGCGACCCTCCTACGCACGTGTCAGCCATGTCAGAGTAGTTTTCGAGGAAGACGAGGAGTTTGGTGAAATCGAGTATGCCCCTCGGTCTGTGCCTGAGAGATGTGGTGGTTGTCTGATAGATGCGGAGAAACTCGCACACCTACCTACTCAGGACCGCCTCGAGATCTCGGAGGTGTTTGCCGCATACGCTGATTTGTTCAGCGAAACGCCGGGAGTCGCACGAGTTGGGGCACATAAGATAGAGCTACACGAAGGCCACCAGCTCAAGCGCACTTTCCCATATCGCGTGCCGGAGTTATTAAGGAGTGAGGTGAGCCGCCAGGTAAACGAGTTGCTAGACCTCGGCCTGGTGTATCCGGTGGAAAGCGAGTGCGCCCATCCCGTTGTATGCGTGGGTAAGAAGGATGGATCGGTGCGCATGGGTGTTGACTATCGCGCTTTAAACGCAGCGACGCGCACGGATGCCTTTCCAATGTCACCCCCTAAAGAGCTCATCATGAGGGTGGGCCGCGCTAGGTATATCACTCTTATCGACTTGCGACGCGGAACCTGGCAGGTGCCGGTAGCTCCGGAGAGCCAACGTCTGACCGCCTTCGTAACTCACGAGGGACAATATGCTTGGCACGTCATGCCGTTCGGGCTAAAGAACGCCGCGGCCACCTTTCAGCCGATAATGAACGCCCTCCTCTCGAAACATCAGGCTTATGCGGCCGCATACCTCGATGACATCGCCATTTTCTCTTCCTCGTGGACTGAACACTTGCGGCACTTAGAGATTTTTTTTTATTTGTTGCGCGACGCCAAGCTTAAAGTGAGCCGGGAAAAGTGTCAGGTTGCACAGGCCCACATTAAGTACTGTGAAGAACATGTGATAATTTGATCAAAGACGAAGAAAGGAGAAAGCAGAAGAGAAAAACGTGGAGATTTGCTCGAAGAGCGCGAGGCACGAGCATGGGAGAACATGCGAGCAGCGGAGCCGATCGGCTGTCCAAGGAGCTCGGAGCGGTGCGTCTTCTGCCAGGCCTGACCCGGGGATCCACACCTGGGGCCTGCCGGCCGTATCCTGTCCTGTTGTCCTGTCGTCCGCGAAACTCGGAACGGTGGTCGGGCCCGGGAGTGCCACAACGCCAGCTCTTCACTGGCACGAGCGTTCGGCGCCGTGCTGAGCCCAGGCACGTCGGGGAGGCCTGACGCATCGGCCGTGGAAAGGCAACTCGAGGCCTCTTGCCTCTACTGGGCCCCGTCCGGTGGCCTAGCTTTCCGCTGGGCTTACCGAGGCCCTACTGCACCGACCCTTCAAAAGTCTGAATACCCGGAACGTCTGCACCGGCTTCTCCATCCAACAACTTGGTGACTTTTTGACAAATTGTGTTTTGCCATCGTCCCACTTGCTCGTTCTATTCTCGGCCCGTCCATGTCTGTACATAAAAGTATTCGTTGTTAGATTGGCAAGTCTGGTCGTCTATTTAGATTGCTGTTTCGGAATAAGCCACAGAATAAGGTGGCCAGAAGATTTAAAGAAAAGAACCTCACAATTTTGGCGTCCACGGCAGG
Source organism: Amblyomma maculatum (assembly GCA_023969395.1). Classification (NCBI taxonomy): domain Eukaryota; kingdom Metazoa; phylum Arthropoda; class Arachnida; order Ixodida; family Ixodidae; genus Amblyomma; species Amblyomma maculatum. The sequence goes on from JAJIZL010033469.1 coordinate 25,819, forward strand.
ACCAGGCCTGCCAAGCAACATTTTCCCGCGGCTAGAGATTGGAGAAAAATGAGTGCACCAGAGCTGCTCGCGGTAGGGGAACGTATAGGTTTGCAGGGAGCCGAGTTGCGCGAGTGGGTGGAGAAAGAATTGCAAAAGGCAAGGGAAGACAAAGCTGCGGAATGCGAAGAGAGAGCTGCAGAACGTGAAGCGGCGAAGCAGCGCTTGGAGCAAGAAAACCAGAATTTGCAGCTACGAGTACGACTTGCGGAATTGGGAGAAAACGCCCATAGTTCTGGAAGCGCTGAGCACGGTACCGTACCAGCTTCGTCTTTCCCAATTAGTCCTCATGGATTGATCCCACTGTTTAATGAGGAAAGGGACGATTTGGACGCGTATTTGAAGCGGTTTGAACATGTCGCCATTGGCCAAGGCTGGCCGAAAGAGAAGTGGGCCACGGCTTTGAGTCTGTGCCTCGGCGGAGAAGCTCTCAGAGTCTTTGGACGACTCTCTCCTGAGGACTCAATTACGATGTAGCGAAACTTGCCTTACTTCGGAGGTTTCGGTTCACGGCTGAGGGCTACAGAGAGAAGTTTCGTGGAAGCAAGCCGCAAGATGGTGAGACAGCTTCCCAGTACACCACAAGGCTGTTAAGTTTTTTTGACCGCTGGGTTGAGATGCGAGGACAAGGTCGCACGTTTGAAGTGATTCGGGACATGATAGTGGCTGAGCAGTTTTTAAACAGCTGTCACAATCCTTTAGTTCTCTTCTTGCGAGAACGTGATTGTAAAACGGTGGACGAGATTGCTGATGCCGCCGATCACTTTCTTGAGGCTCAGCGACAGAATAACCTCGCGATTTTTAAAGATAGAGCTGAGCAGAATTCTGCGACACCGCAGGACGCAGCCCCAAACCCAAAGACTAGAATTCGATGCTTCATCTGAGAAGCGATCGGACATAGGTCGGCGGATTGCTGTACAAAACCGAAGCCCCCATAATGCACATTATGTCGCAAATCTGGGCATGAAACCCAGTTGTGTCGATACGGAAATTCAAATGACCGGGAGACGTCTGCTTGCTGCACGTCCCCTCGAGATTCCCGCACTGGTCGTCAGCTGGGAAGAACATGTCTAGATGTTCGAAGGGACGATTCGGCTCTTAGTCCATCTCAGATTATTAACAACATGCCAGTGAAGCATGGAGAAGTGTTCGGACAAGCAGTGTCGGTGCTGCGCGACACTGGTTCTAATGGCATCTTGATGCGTCAGGCTTTGGTGCCCGAGGCTGCATATACCGGGGAGCGAGCATCTTTACGTTTAGTGGATGGTTCTGACATCGAAGCGCCTGAGGCGGAGGTTATAATCAAGTCGCGATACTTCATAGGCACAGCTATTGCTAGGTGCCTGCCGACGCCATCATATGACGTAATTATCGGCAACGTTCCGGGTGCAAGTGTCCCATTCGCCGACGCTCCAACAGTCTTGACGGGCCAGAGAAGCATACCTGCCAGTGATGATGGGTACAGTGCTTCTGTCCAGGTTCTAGCGGCGAATGTTTCAGGGACTGGTTTGGATACCACTCAAAGCATACTCCACTTATCTCGGTCTGTTTTTTCGCAAGAAGCAAGAAGAGGACGCCAGCTTAGACGTGTGTCGTCGCAAGCTTAAGAAAACCTATCACGGAAAAGGGCAGACGGCCTACACCTTCCATCTAAGTGAAGACATTTTGTACCGGACCTATCAACCTTGTCCAAGAAAAACAATTAAACGAACGGTCGTTCCGAAGGTTTTGCGCCGTCAAGTCCTCGTGCAGGCACATGGGAGCGCACTTCTCGGCCACCAGGGCGTCAGAAAAACTACCGCAAGAGTGCTTGATAACTTTTAGTGGCCAGGGGTGCAAGCTGACATTAAGCGGTTTGTGAGGTCGTGCGATGCATGTCAGAGGACTGTCCCGAAAGGAAACCTGAGGAACGCTTCATTAGGACGCAGGTCCATTAACACAAAAAGCTATGAAGAGCGCCAGCCAGTGAATGCCCTACAAACATCATCCTTCGTACTTCTTGATAACGCCGAGTCGAAAACTCCGTTGTCAACGTTCAGTGAAGAGCCTTGGTCCCAGAGTGGACTGGGGAACCGAGACTCGATACAGAATAGTCACTGTTGAATCGAAAATGATACGGGAGACAATGTTAATCTCTGTGCTGTCTTCTGGAGGTGTCGTCGTGCTGTTCATAGTATGTTTCTAAGAGTTTTTTCTTCTGACAAGTGTTGAGTGTTAATGTTACTTGTATTAGTACGAATGTTTTTTATTTTTATTTTGTGTGCGCGAGTAACTCAGACTCTCAGCAGACAATAGCAATGGTGTGGCCACTCTGTGGGGTGTGCAGTGATGGGTGCAGCAGTGTAGTGGTGTGCTGTCGTCCTCCGAAAGAGTGCATCAGTGTCATGGCCCCAAGTTTTTTTTTCCCCCGAAAAAAAACATCTCAAAACGGGGCATAGGACACGTAGTGGGAGGCGGAACCCATGGGCCCGACCCAGGAAAGATATCGGCCATTCGTGGGCTCGTGCCCCCGCAACAAAGAGACAGCTACGGAGTCTGCTAGGCTTATGTGGTTACTACCGCGATTACGTTGAAAGATACGCCGAGGTGGCCGCACCACTCACGTCTTTGACGAGGCGAGGTGTACCTAACACGATTCCGTGGAGCCAGGAAGCGCAAAACGCCCTCGACAGGCTCAAGTGAGCTCTGTGCGAAGCTGCATCGCTGAACACCCCCGACATTAAAAGGCCACATTGGCTGTTCACCGACGCGTCCGACGTTGCAGCGGAGGCTTGTTTGGCGCAGATGGGAGACAAGGGACGGGAAAGGCCGATAGCGTTTGCCAGCCACCGATTCACGCCAACGCAGACCAGCTGGTCTACGATCGAGCGGGAAGCATTCGCCATTATCTGGGCACTAAAGAAATCTGATCATTGGGTGTACGGGGCAGAAATTAACGTGGTCTCCGACCACAACCCCCTCTCCTATCTCACTACTAGTACGCCTCATGGGGCAAAACTCGCGCGATGGGCGCTGGCCCTACAGCGCTACAATGTGACGGTGACCCACAGGAAGGGGTCAAGCAATGGTAACGCCGACGCGTTAACCCGTGTCCCCAATGTGACTTGGGGCGTAGAGCAAGCACACGCTTGAGCCATGGCCTTTCGGCGACGCGTGAATGTTCCCGCGTACCCGGTGCAATGTGTGATGTGAACGGTGGAGTGCGCGTGAACTTGGCGTGAGGACATCCAATTGCTCGCGGGCGGGACTTTCACGAACACTGTCCGGTCCGCCGATGCGAATGTGTGATTTGTTTTGTGTTATACCCATCTTGTGTTGCGAGATTCATTTGGTGTTCCATTCAAGTGCGAAGTGTCTTACATGTTTTTTTTCTTCGCGGGTTCTTGCGGCCTTTGTTGTATTAGGCTGAAATGACCGGATTCCAAGCTCATTTACCCTCTTAGGAGGGACGTGTAAGGCCGCAGTGAAAAGCGACTCGCACGTGGAGTCGAGCTGGCGGTCGAACCCCGCCACGCGCCGAGGCCAAGGAGCGAGCGCTGTTGTTTTTCCTCCTTTTCTCCCCTTTTCTTGGGCGCGGGCGCGCGGGAGCGCGGGAGGCTTGGTTTGTTTCGCCCCTTCGCCCCGAGGCGTCGCCAAGAAGCGAACGGCAGACGCATCCTTATCAGCCAGGAACAACAGCAGCCCGCTTCTGCGAACCACTTAAAGGCCAGCTCGTCCAGCGATGTCCCGCCGTGGCGCCGAGCATGGGTGCAGGAAGACGCCGTTAATGAAGCTTTTTGCACTGCCGCAAGCGCTCACTAAATGTCCTGCAGAAGGCGACAATAGGCGCGACCCTTGGCCCTCCCAAGTAGGCAATCAGCCCAGCGGCCTCCCGCTGTGTCGCGAGACATTGGGTCCGAGCAAGGTGACTGTACACTGCTCTGGGACAGTGCCCCCCTCTCCCCCCTTTTCCTCGAACGGGACGGCTGGGTGGCCTAGTCTCCAGATCCCCCGCGGCGTTTCTTTCACAAAGGCGCCAGCTGCAAGGTCGCGTCGCAAACACGCTGAGGAAGGAAGGCAAAGACCGGCGCCGTGTGAGAGGGTTTGGGGACCAGCGAGTGGAGAGAGTGTGTGTTTTGAATGTTGTATTTTTATTTGGCGTAATTAACGACCTGGGTCAAAGATTATTCGCAACCCACGGGAGTTGTGGCATGTTTTTAAATAATTTGATTGGTTGCTTCATTTTCGGGGCGGATCACCTAAGGTGACCGCCCTTGGGTCTTTGTTGATGTCCGGTATCAAAAAGCGGTCCTCGGACCATGTTCGACAGTCAAGATTGAGGCTCCGTGCTTAGCACGTATTTACACCCCCTAGGCTTTAACCGAAACGCTCGGTAGGAAAGTAAGGGCCTGTAAAGTGACTTCTCTGTGTGAGAGTCTTCATTTTCTTTTAAGTTAAAGTAGTCTGTGTGACTTGTTGCTGTAACATTGCCTATCTATACTATTTTGCTTCTGTAAATATATATCTCCTCCTGACCATCATCAGATCATCGTCTTCTGCTTCTTCACTGCCGAATGACCACTTTTGGAGAGGCTTCAGCCCCTCCGAAGATTGGCAACGAAACAGCTAAACATCACTGGCGCAGCACGACAGGGTTCGGCAACCAGCGACCACGATCATCACCCAGAGTACCCAGGCCCTGGGAACCCACAAGGCAACAAGCGTCCGCACGTCCAGCCAGAATTAGCAAGGTGATCCAGGCCCCGACCCAGAGGCAGCGTTCTGGGGAAGGACTTTGACGAGGCTGCGGCACCAAGGGACGGAGGCTCCAAATGGCGACACCCGCACGGGTAAGCGGGATTTCTTGCGCTTTGTTGAAGTGGCTATGGCTCAAGTGTAAAGTGGCGTGTGGTTTTAACACGGAGCATGATGGCGAGCGTAGGCGAGAGAGAGACAGGGGGAGATATAACAGATGACAGCGAGCAGTCGCAGCAAGCGACAACTCAGCCTGTAGCAGGAGCGCTACGTGAAGTAGCGGAGATGTCGGTATCTGATGCGGTTGCAATTCGCAGCATGGAACTAGAGTTTGAGCTGGAAAAATTGAAAATTCTTTCACAGGAACGCCTAGAGTTACAGAAACTTGGGCTAGATCCAGCGGTTGCAATGGCGATAGCGGGAAGCGGGCAGATGTCTTTAAGGTCAGACATTGACGATCAGCTTCGAATGGGGCCCGATCCAGTCTCCCAATGCGCTAAAGTCCTTAAGGGACTGAAGCTGCCGTGTGACGCGGACGTGCCGTTATCGTCTTCTGCTTCTTCATTGCCGAATGACCACTTTTGGAGAGGTTTCAGATCCTCCGAAGATTGGCAACGAAGTAACTAAACATCACTGCAGGTGAGAAGGGTGTGGTAACGCTTGCGCTCACTGAAATTGTTGCGACCACATTGGCGTTGCGACTTGCCCTGTTGATCATCTGCGTGCTGATGTCCTTCACCAGTAAAGGTAGCAAAATTTTTGAAAGCAAATTTTGTCTATAGTGTAGATTTTATATGTGTCCAACGCTTGAGCATGGACCATTGCTATTCATTATTAATATAAACAGTGCGAACACGAAGACAAAGGACAAGATAAAAGAAAGCCACAGTACAAGCGCTGACTCACAACTATGCCTAAGCCCTTTACTCCAAGGCCCAGAAAAAACAAACATGAAGAAGACGAAACAGTCACGTGAAACAACCCCTGGGTTCACCTGTCGCACAAAAAATCACTTATAAAAGACACCTGTTTGATTGAAAGAGCAAGAGAAGTCTTGCTGACACACTTATTGTCCGTTTAAATAAAATGATTCCACTATCTCTCTCGTCATCTTCTCTTTTTGGCGATACAAAATCCTAACCTTGTCAAACTTAGGAGTGCACTTCTTCTTCTCCTTCTTCACTATTTCACATGAATGGCAATGTGATACCAGAAACGTTTTGTCCTTTCCACTTTCCAAGTTGTTCCGGTGTTTCTGTAGTCTCTTATTAATACATCGTCCTGTTTTGCCTATATAAGTGGCTCCACAAGAGAGTGGAAGCCTGTACACAACAGCTGTCTTGCGTCCAACATATGGCTTTCTATGTTTCACCCCACATTCTTGCTTCTTCGCGTCTCTTTACCTTTGAATAGCCGGGCAGATCCTCTTCATCTTGAGCGGGGCGGTCAATGCGACGTCACGACCATACCTCTTGCCTACATTTGTGAGGCCATGCGAAATTCTGTGCACATATGGTACCACTGCAACCTTCCCCTTCCTCTCACCCATGCTGGGCAGGGATTTCACTCTGTGCGCTCTTGTAAGGCTCTTCAGTACCCGGCAACTGGCTTTAATAATAAGCGACTCCAGATAACCGGCCTTTGCAATTCTTGTCAATTGTCTTTCAAAACTCTTGCCCATGCCGTGGTAACAAGATTTCTTCAACGCATTTAATAAGCATGTGTTGATCATCCCATTCTTCACTAATTTGGAATGCCCCGAATTGAAGCTTAGCAACGGCTTCATCGATCTCGGGTTGTATTCCCAACAAACATGATCATCACCGAATTGAATTAATAGATCTAAATACTGTAACCGATCGTCCACTGGTTCTTCAACAGTGAATTCCAGCCCGGATCTACACTCAGTAAAAAACACCCATAACGTCCTTCATTCGTTGATTGAATCCTTCACGGTCTGTGAATACTAAAAAGTCATCCACATACCTGAAGGTGGAATGACGTAAGCCCTCCAAGTTATCCTTCAGGTGTCTGTCCACGTACATTCACAGATGTCACTCAAGACCGGTGCAACACTCGTTCCAATGCATACACCAGCCTTCTGCGTATACAGTGTCGTGACGCTGGGGCTAAGTCGACCCGGCCTTCACTTGGTAGCGTGCAGAGACTCGGGGTTGAAGAAGGACTGAATCTTCGAAGTTGGTAAAATATATACAAGCAGGTTTAATGGCACTTTGAGAAAACTTATTTACATGATTATTTACATGAACAAGAAGGGTATAACAGCAAAATGACAAGCGTTAAAAGTTCATAGCGAGAAGCGTCTGGATGAGCCGTTTACCCAGGGCTCAGAGCGACATTTCGTGCTCTGCAACGTCCTTAAAACCCCCTATGTCCAGCCCCTCTCTGAAGATGCTGACCAACCAGATCCAGGGCACGCCCCTCAGATATCGGCATCCAATCGAACACATCACTGCACTGATGGTCTGAAGCACTGACTGACCCGGCATTGTTTCGTTGGGCCTGGTCACTTGTTGGCGGGAAAAGCTTGGGAACGGCGAGGAGGTACATTTCTATTCTTCAGCCAAGAATCGATACGCTGGTTCCGGCAAGTGGATTTACTTCTCAGAAACCCAAGTGCACGTGCGCGCCGCTTACTGCTCCCAGCATTGTCCCTTTCCGGCAATTGCAAATCTTTTCTGCATTCCCGGGAAATCCTCTAATGGCCGTAATCACCTTGCTCCTTTCTTGTCCTGTACGTCAGCGGACGTGTCACTCTGTCGCCTCCTTTGGACAATAGGCATTCCATACTTGACCATAGTGCTTCTCGACGGGAAGGGTGAACAATTGAACGAAAGCACTTCCGGCTATTTCCCGCAGGGGGACTTTTCTTTGTGTTTTTCTAGACGTTCTCTTGACAGGGTCAATTTGGCATTTGCAGGGTGTCCACAAAGCAAAACAGGCTTACACAAAAGGATTCCTGGAAACAGGCTCACTTAGCGCCCTTGTACCAACAGCACATATCCACAGCACTTATCCATGCCCACAGGCGAACAATAGAGCGCGCAAGTGCGGATGATGCACGGTCGTAACAACAGCTTGTTCTTCCAGCCTGTGAAGGCGGACTCCAGGTAGAACCTCAAAAGTTCAAGAAAACTTCCAACACTTACACCTGAGGCGTCAATGAAGTCACATTCATCATTGTCTTCAGTAATGCACATTTGAACACGCTTAAGGAGGCATAAATTGTGTTGGCTTCAGCATGGATGTCAAGGATTTGTATTATAGCCTCCCCCATGACTGCCTCCTTAAGCGTGTACGAAGTACGTATAAAAAAGTACAAAAAAGTACGTAGGTACGAAAGTACTTACGTACTTTCCTGCAAGTACGAAAAAACTATGGACAGAGCATTTTCCGATTTCTGTGGCAGGGCGCTCCAGGCAAAGTAAATCGTCCTGTCCTCCGCCAATCAAGACGAGTGGCCTCGGCGTCCCAGACCTCACGGCCCTGACTAGAGCGTTGCACGTGAGATGGGTAGCGCGAGCATTAGGGTGCGACATACCAATGACAAAAATGTTCACCACCTACTTCTTATCAACCAGTCTCACAGCTTTTACCAGGAAGCCCCTGCCGCATATCCCCCCCCCCCCCCGCGCTGGGACGCCGCTCACGTTTTGTCGTATGGCTGCGGTGGATTCGCTACTGCTGAGAGAGGAGTGAAAGAAAGAGCCTACTGAGCCTACTGACCCCACCTCTACGGAACCATCTACACAGAGACCTAATGTCCGCCGAGAATCCCGTGTGGAAATACATCTCTGCGCACTTCCTGGATGCACGCCGCACGTCATTCATGTGGCGCTATGCTCGCGGTATTTTACCGATCCGCCGCCGAGCCTTTGTGCCGACGTTGTCTGCATCCATCGATGCATGTCCTTTCTTTGGAGAGCGGGAGACTGCGGAACATATTTTTCTCGAGTGTATCCTCCCTGCCTCACTCCTGGATCGCCTGAAAGAACTGTTTGAGCTGCCAGGAATACCATATGCCACCGTCAGGTATCTCAACTCGCTGCCCAGCGAAGCACGAAAGCAATTCATCTTGACTCTTGTTGAAACAAGTCATTAAATCTGGATCACAAGATGCCAAGCAGTCTACAGCTCGAAAACATTCTGTCTCCTCGAGGTGAAGAAGAAAATCGGGAAGGAGTTGTGGTTTCACCTTGAATGGCAAAGACGCCAGCTCAGCAAGAAAAAGTTTTATGAAAAATGGGGTCATCTCCATGATAGTTTTCAAAAAAGAAAATGAAAGAATCGAAGTCAGATGTTGGAAGATTTGCTCGCGTCAGACTTTTGCCCACCGGGGTGGCACGGACGTGGTGCACTGGCACTGCGACTCTGCTCCGTTGGGAATAAGCCAGATTGCATGAGCCCCGTGGCTGGGAAAAGCCCGCTCCCCGAAACAACCCCCCCCCCCCTGTGGTGCGGGAGGCCTTGCCTGGGGTTGCCGTAGGATAATGATGGTCGCTGGGTAAAGTTTGTACCCTCACAAGAGTACTGCACCTGGTGCATCCTCCCTTCCATCTGACAAGGCGAGTTGGAATGCAACAAGGCGCAACGATGCTGTAAAGTTCGATAAACTTTCGCGCCATCGGTTTACCGCAAAGAGCGTACGAATAGAGGTAGATACTTTGAGATGTGCAACTGTCCCCGGTCGAAGGATTACCAAAACGGTGAAACTGCGAACACGATGGAGGCTCGTGGCTGCTCTATTCTTGTCGGTGTCACTCACCGCTACAGCGCGCTCGTTCCCTTCTCGTCTTGCTTTCCTACCGTAGCTATCACTCCAGTGCGCAGCTTTGTGCAGTGCTCAATGTAGAATGTCATGGAATGTCATGTAGAATGGGAGTAATGGACGTGTTCATTTGTATGCATTCTCGTATTGCTACGTGCGCGTCTTTCCCTCTGCTCATGTGCATAAAGCCTTTATGGGACAGCAGTGTGCGGTGGCTGACCAGTGCGCGATGAGGCGCAAAGGGTCGTTGAGGTGCAGGTGCTCAGAAGAAGCGCTTGATAACGTGGGAATTTCCACGTAGCGTTTGACCCCTCAGTGAGAGCTTTAACATCAGCTGTTGTTCACGCGGCATACGTTGGTCCCACATACACGTGTGCGAAAAAGAAAACAAGCGAAAGCAGAGGTTCGGAATGCAGTGACGTCAGTGCCATTCATATGTGTGCTTGGGACCTCACCTTTCCCAAGTGTTTGTTTAGTTAATACCCTATTCCCAGTCTTTTATTGGTGGGTAAAGTTGCCTAATTGCTTATTGATTGTTGTGCCCGTTAAGGATGGAGACAGATGGTTTAAAAGTAAGTGCTCCGGGTTAAACCAGGGCTGATTTCGTCCAACCGACGGGTCAGTCGTGGAAATAGTTTTCTCCTCGCTTGTGTCTTCTTGTTTTATTTGTGTGTAAATCAATAGTAAATCTTTCTGTCGTACCAAAAATTAACGTGACTATTGCGAGTCAGAATCTTAATTTATCAAGAACATCAATATTTTCAAGTGTTTCCTCACCTGGCCACCTGAAGGGTAAACACAACTGGTGCAGCCGACAGGATCGCAACATCTGTCTACTCGAGGCATTGGACGGAAGGTGAGAAGGACAAGTCGGTGGACAAGGTGCAGAGTAGTTCGTCCCAAAGTGAGAAAACGTGAAACTGCGTCAAAAAACTGACGTCGAGAAGCTTCGTGATCGCTGGTCGAGTTCGAGAGGACGTCGGATGCTCAGGTCTGCGAGGAGCTGAAGGAGCTGGATGACAAGCCATTGAGGGTTCGAGACAGCAAGCTGCTGAAAGGAACCAGGCGTCCAGATCAAAGGGTTCATAGCAAAAACCTGGCGACCAAGTCAAGCAAGGTCCAAGGCGGTGAGCTGCTGAGGGACTGCAGGATCAACTCGTGGGCATCTACCTTCCTGGGATCCCGCTGTCATCATGCCGAGTGCGACAGCAGTGCGGTCGACGGAGCATCGAAACAATTAGGACACCTTTTTGCATCCTCCGAATTGCCATGTCTGTGTAATGATCGTACGCTATAGGTAGCTACAATGACGGATACAGGAATGGATGCCGCGGGAATGGTCTAGAGCCTATCGTGCAACCTGCGTCATCAGAGCCAGTGTCAGCGACAAAGCAGGCACCAGGAAATATGACGCGAGCGTTGTTGGCACAAAAGAAGCATAAGGCTCAACTATCTGAAATTGCCTTATTTCAGATAGTTGAGCATTATGCCTCTTTTCTGCTTCTAGCATAAGGCTCAAGTATCTGAAATTGGTATACAGCAGTTGCATCTTACCTGTACTCACCTATGGGGCTAAAACGTCGAGGCTAACCAAGAAAGTTCTACTTAAGTTGAGGATAACCCAGAGGGCTATGGAACGAAACATGGTAGGGGTAACATTAAGAGATAGGAAGCGTGCAGACTGGGTCAGAGAAATAACTCATGTTACCGACATTCTAGTGGAAATTAAGAAGAAATGGGCATGGGCAGGACATGTTGTCAGAAGAGAGGATAACCGATGGTCGCTTAGGGTAACAAACTGGATTCCAAGGGAAGAAAAGCATAGCAGGGGGCGGCAGAAGTTAGGTGGGCGGATGAGGTTAGGAAGTTCGCAAGGGTGAAGTGGATGCAGCTAGCACAGAACCGGGTTAAGTGGAGAAATATGGAGAGGCCTTCGCCCTGCAGTGGATACAGTCAGGCTGATGATGATCTGAAATTGAGAAGCTGAAGCTCCAAATTGAGCTAGAGAAGATTAAGCTGGCGCAAATGTGATTTCACACTTTCGAAGGTTCTGAACCACCTCAGGAATGAGGGAAGGAACAAGAAAAGCAGACGTCAGGCCAAAATACCAATGCTGGAAGCGAAAACCGACGTGCACGGGTAAAATGCTTTCGTTGCGTGAAATATGGGCATATCTCTATTAACTGCCCGAAGGCACAGGAAGCAAAAGACACAATAGATTCTAAACAGACCGCAAGCAAACTTGTAGTCCAAACTTGTGTGCTCGTCCCTGGAGCTGTGAGGGATGGTAAGCCCGAGCAGTTGGTTAAGCCTGACCCCCTTACCTTGGTAAGGCTGGAAATCTAGGATAGCCTGGCAAACGCTTGTGTGGACTCAGGGGCTGAGATTACAGTGTTGAGGACGGAGGCTGCACCGGTCTCGTATCGCGATGATTGTTCTGGTAAAATAGAACTGAGAGGTTAGTTGGAGAAAGCGTGGACGCTGATTCAACGTATGTGCCGACGTATTTAGTACGAGAAGAAGAAACAGTCATCGATCAGTAGGTGACAATGCTATGTGCGGTAACCGCACAGCTAGCCGAAGGTGTAGGTGCGGTGCTCACATTCGAAAAACATTCACTACCCCGAGAAATAGAACGACAGCAGGTGGTAGAGGCATAAAAGAGGGTTGTTCTTGAGCAAGAGGGGAACATTGCAGACGAGTTGGGTGTATAGAAAACAGGGGATTCACTCGAGTTTGTGGAAAACGAGAATGAGGTGCGAGAAGTGCTCCCAGCTGTTGCAGTATGCCAAAAACAAGTAGTATCAAAAACTACGTCGAGCTTCCAAAATTTAAAGGTGGAACAGCGAGACGTCTAGTTAGAAGTTTGGATTTACAAGGCTGCAGAAGCGTTTTGCGAAGAAAGAAGTGTAGTGACGTTGCTGGAGATGGTCGCGCCTAGTCAAGAGGTGCTTCCTCTCACAACAGAAGCCTCGAGGGTAGCGGTAGGAGCATGCTTGTCTCAGTCAGGTAAATAACTAAATCCGATCGCATTGTCCAGCAGGGAATTCATGCCAGTTGAAAACGAAGTGTGTCCAGAGAGTGAGGTTTCGTAGTCATGTGGGCACCTGGGAAGCTCGATAAGGGACAATTCGGTGCTAAAGTGAAGGTCGCCACAGACCACAAGCCGTTCAGTTACCTGACCCGTCCAGCGCCCATTCGTGTGCAGTTGATGCATTGCTTGCTTATATGGCCGAAGGGTGACCTTGAGGTTGTGCATCCCGCTCGTCGGGAATGCGACGAACAGTCGCCCTAGGAGATTGTTTTTGTTTCCTTGCGCGTTTTCTCTGCTGGAAGCTGCAAACGAGTAATGTGAGATTAATTTTTTTGTCTCAGTATGTGTGATTGGCTGTGCGGTAGTTCCTGACTAGCTCTCGGCGGTAGTCACTGTGGGAAGTGAAGGTTATGGGCTAGCTTGACAGTTGGCATGCAGAGACCAGACATGGCAAGTTCTGGAATGTGCTGACTGGTGTCCTAGCCTTGTGTGCGCGAAGCAAACGAATTCTGTGTGCGCGCGCAGTGATGCTAGAAACTGTGGCTGAACTGAAATCTCACACTGACAGCAAGCGTCCGAGCGTACGAACCGAGGTAGATACTTTGTGATGTGCACCTGTCCCCACAGAATTACCGAAACGGTGGAACCGCGGACGCACAATGGAGGCTCGTGGCTGCTGTATTGTTGTCGGCGTCACTCGCCGCTGCTGAGTGCTCGTTCCCTTCTCGTCTTGCCTTCCTAATATAGCTTTCACTTTATGCAGTGTTCAGTGTTGAATGTCATATCGGGGACCAGTGGACATTTTTCTTTTGTATGCATTCTCGTATTGCTACGTGCGCGTCTTTCCTTTTGCTCATGTGCATAAAGCCTTTATGGGGTAGCAGTGTGCGGTGGCTGACCAGTGCGCGATGAGGTGCAATGGGTCGTTGAGCTGCAGGTGCTCAGAAGAAGCGATCGCTCAAGTGGGAGTTTCCACGTAGCGTTCGACCCTTCAGTGACAGCTTTCTGCTTTTTATAAAGAACTTCAGCTGTTTTTCACACGTCATACATTGGTCCTGCATGCACGTGTGCGAAAAAGAAAACAAGGGAAAGCAGAGGTTCGGAACGCAGTGACGCCAGTGCATGCCATTCGTATGTTTGCTTGGGACCTCTTCTTTCCCAAGTGTTTCTTTAGTTAATATCCTTTCCCCAGTCTTTGATTGGTGAGAAAAGCTGCCTTTTTGCTTATTGGTTGCTGTCCCCATCAAGGGCGGAGACAGATGGTTTAAAAGTAAGTGTTCTAGGTTTAGCCAGGGCTGATTTTGTCCGACCAACGAGTCAGTCACGTATATAGTTTTCTCCTTGCTTGTGTCGTGTCTTATTTATGTGTAAATAAATAGTTAATCTTTCTGTCGTTCTATCAAGTAACATGATTGTTGCGAGTCTAAATCTGCAATTTATCAAGAACATCGATATCTTCAAGTGTTTACTCACCTGGCCACCTGAAGGGGACACTGAACCCACCTGCACGCTGTGGTGTGGTGGGTAGCGTCACGAGACACAAAAATGAAAATGGCACCTGTTTTTCTTGCCCCGCCGGGGTGGTGCAGTGGTAAGACGCCCGACTACTGTCCGGAGTTCGCGGGTTCGAACCCGACCTCGGCGGCTGCGTTTCGACGGAGGCGAAACGAAGTGGCGTCCGTGTGCTGTGCAATGTCAGCGCACGTTAAAGATCCCCAGGTGGTCAAAATTACCCCGTAGCCCTCCACCACGGCTTCTCGTTCTCTCTTTCCACTTTCACTCCCACCTTCCTCCCTTCTCTTACGGCGCGGTTCAAGTGTCCACAGAGCAAGTGTGACAGATACTGCGCCTTTCCCTTCCTATGAACCAACCAACCAACCAACCTGTTTTTCTATGTTTGTTCCGGTCGGATAAAGATAGAGCGAAGGGCAGCGGCGTTGAGCGCGACAAGTAGACCCTTCGGCGACAGAGTGCCTTCTGCATTGAAACTAGATCTGTTCGTGTGGAACTCTTAATTTTCGTGGTTGCTTTTCGGCCTCACGATGAAGAGCGCAATAGCAAATGCCTGCGGCATCTGCACGATTCGTTGTATATACTATCAAATTATAAGAAGTTTTGAAGTGATATGTACGGATCTTAATCGAAGGCAGGAAAGCCGCGCTGTGACATCCCATTCACCTGCAGCATAAACACGGGCATTCACTGTCCGTGTATATGTTCGTAGAGAAAAGGACGCGAAAGCTGCTTCTGCGAAGTTACTTTATTTATTTATTTCATTTATTTCAAGTACCCTCAGGGCCGTTGGCATTAGAGAGGGGAGTGGTTACAGGCATAAATAGAAATTAAATAAACAAAGTGGACCAATTGTCGAAAGGTTACAGATGTGGTTAATCATACAAGTTAGCTAAGGCGTCCTTGAAAAGCTGATGATCTTTGATGGTTGCTGTTGGTGCCGGAAGGTGATTCCACTCTGCTGCAGTGCGAGGTAAAAAGGACTGAAAGAAAGCGTTAGTTCTGCAAAATGGTACACCGACTTTGTAGGCGTTATCTAGTCTTGATGATACGTGATGCGGGGGAGGGATAAGTTCAATACGTAAGAGCAGATGATGAAACATTTTATGGAACAGACAGATACGAAACATTATACGACGTGTAGTTAAGGGTGGCATATTAAGGCTTGATTTCATTGAAGATATGCTGGCGCTCCTGTTATAGTTTGAAAGAATGAAACGGGCAGCGTTATGTTGAACCATTTCTAGCGAATGAATTAGATTTTCGTGATGAGGGTCCCAGATAGGTGCGGCGTATTCTATCTTTGGACGTACTAACATTTTGTACAGCAAAAGTTTGAGCGAGGAAGGCGCTCTAGCGAAATTGCGGCGGATGTAACCCAGCATACGATTAGCGTTGTTAATTATGTGTGTGATGTGTAAAGACCAAGTAAGAGTGGAAGTGATGTGTACACCAAGGTACTTATATGAGTGTACCGATTCTAACGGAAGATGGTTTAGAAAATAAGTGGGAGTACTGTCGAAGTTCTGGATACGCGAAGGGATTTACCTTTATTGATGTTGAGTTCCATTAGCCATGTTTTGCACCAAGAAGTTATAGCATTCAGGTCTGATTGAGGGTGGTTACATCGTCACTGCATGTTATTGCTCGAAAAATGATACAGTCGTCAGCGAATAAGTGAATATGTGAGGAAACGGAAAAAGGCAAGTCGTTAATGTAAATTAGAAAAAGAAGAGGGCCAAGTACGGAGCCTTGTGGAACGCCGGAATCAACAGGGTTGAAGTGAGAGTTATGATTATTGGCTGACACGTACTGTGAACGGTTAGTAAGAAAATATGCAATCCAAGTAAGAAGCTTGCGATCTATGTTCATTAGTTGTAGTTTGTAAAGTAACAGTTTATGACACACTTTGTCGAAAGCCTTGGAAAAGTCGAGAAAAATAGTCTGCCATTAAACGATTATCAAAAATAAGATTTAGTTTATGTGTGAAGGAAGCGAGCTGAGTTTCGCAGGAGTAAGATTTTCGAAAGCCATGCTGCGAGCTGGAGAAGAATGAGTCAGATTCGAGAAAATTTGCAAGACATGAATGTAGGATGTGTTCTAATATTTTGCACGGGATACTGGTGAGTGAGATAGGTCGGTAATTGAGAGGAGGCTGCTTGTTTCCCAATTTGTAGAGTGGAATCACCTTCCCGACTTTTCAGTCAAGGGGCAGGCGTCCTGTATCAAGTGATTGTTGAAAAATTTTTGCTAGTACATTGGATGAATAAACAACCGTGCTGCGCAACAATTTCACAGTAATCAGGTCACAACCAGGAGCAGAGGAAAGACGCAATGAATTAATCACAGCTTCAACGCCACATGGGTCTATTGTGATTGGAAACATATCGTGGTAGTCGTAACAAGGTACAGCGGGTAACGAGACATTACGGGTTGCAGAAAAGTTTCGGGTGAATGTTTCATTAAGAATGGACGTGGTTTGATTACAGGGTATAACACTTCCAAAGCTGTCAACGAGGGTTATAGTGTCGTTATCTTTTTGGTTAATGACGCGCCAGAATTTCTTAGTATCATTAATTAACATGGAAGGCAGCGTGTGGCATAGATATTTATTCCTGGCGTTCTTCAGCGCCAACACGTATTCGCTGGAGGCTAATTTATAGGCATTCCAACGAGCTTCACTCGATGAAAGCTTGGCTGACCTGTACAATCGCTTCTTTTTATTTGATAGTCGTCTTTTGTGATTATTGTACCAAGGTGCGTCCGGTTTTTGGGTTAAAGTGCGAATGGGAATGTACTTGTCGGTTAGGTAAGCAACCTTTTGAACGAACATCGTCCAGTTAGCTTCCACGGTACGTAGGTCAAAACCCTTGAGAAAGATATCAAGAAATGAACATAACTCGCTATTAATCGTGTCAAAGTCTGCGTTTTTGTTTTACGGATACTTACTGTTCTTTTGACATGTTTGGGTTGTGCTAAATGTAATTGAAAAAAAAAGTAAAGAGTGGTCACTCATTCCTGGCACGTGTGTGATGTTAGAAACTAAGTCGGGCTGTGAAGTAAGAACGAGGTCGAGTGTATTTGCGACAGAGTGAGTGGTTCTCGTTGGATTAGTGACCAACTGTTCGAGAGAAAAAACCGCGCACATTTCTAAAAACTCTTTTGCTAGTGTGGAAGGTGGTTGCATTGTAGAGACGGGGTTGGACCAGGTTATGTTTGACATATTGAAGTCTCCGAGCAGAAGTAATGGACAGTTCGGGTAGCGAGACAAAACGATGTTGATTACATCATGTAATTCGTTAACGAAGTTCTGTATGTAGGTTGGAGGCCGATAACAGACCCCGATAATAACAAGCAGTTTCTAAAGGGGTGTTAATATGGATGCACTGCAAAGTGAAACGTTTCGTGATGGCAAGTAAAACACCTCCTCCTTGTCTCCAAACGCGATCGCAGCGATAGATAGAGAAAGTATTTGAGAGAAGAAAAAGCTCGTTGTCTCGAATCTCGGAACGCAACCAAGTTTCCGTTAAAACTAATATATCAGCGCTACACGTGTCGATGGCGGAGTTAAGACAGTCACGTTTGTTTATCATACTGCGGATGTTAGTAAAAATAACGGATATCTGTGAAGACGAACGTCTACATCCCCTCGCGCGCGTTCCTACGAACTGCCCTGCGGCGAGCTGACAGAATCACCATCGACTGAGGCGGGTTTATGCACGTGCTCTTTAGCAGAGTTAGTGGGATGAATATCAACTGAGGGTGGTTGCTGCGTGTGCTCTTTAACGGTGTTAGATTCACGATCATACACGCAGTATTTCTTATTCATTAGTAGCTTGTTGTATCGCAGCTGAAACGGACCACCGCCAGCTTCCCTTTTGGCATACTTTGTTCATTTCTTCCGAGCGTGACGTGTAGCGGGTGAATAATCTTCATTGACAGTGATATCGTTCGTTCTCTTTTAGCTGTCTGGGGGCAGAAAGAACAATTTTTTTTACTTTGAAGCTCGAAAATTTAACAATTATTGGTCGCTGTTTGCCTGGCGAGTACTTCCCTAGGCGATGAGCACGTTCGAAAGCTGTATCTGAAAGAGTGTCAAGCACACCAGCCAGAACTGTTTTTATTTTTTCTTCTGACTCTGCCCACGATTCCCGACAGTCATCTATTCCATAAAAGATAAGGTTGCAACGTCTTGATTGATCTTTAAGATCGGTCAGCCGTGATTGCAAAGAGGCCGATGATTTTGCTGAGCTTTCGACGGTAGCAAAGACCTCATCGATTTGGTTGAGGGAGTTGGTTTTATCTTCCAGGTCATCCAGCCTTTTTTCGATAGCGCCCACTTTTGTTTCAATGCTCTTCTGACTGCCTTTGATAGCTTTTATGTCGGTGACCATGTCGGTCTGGCTCTTTGCTGCTTGTACGGATCGAGCTTGAAGATCCTTTATAATATGAAGTATGACTTTCATCTGCTCAGATGGATCATCAGGCAAAGACGGTAGTTCAGCCAAGGACTGGGAGCGGGTCGGGGGACCAGGGTTCAACTCAATGTCTCCAGAACACAATAGTAAAAAAGTCATTGAAAAACAATCAACAGCGATATCAGACAGCACTCGTGGGCGCCGGAACAAAAATAGGAAACGGTCGTCGCTCCTTCGGGCGTACATAGAAAAAACATTACACACCTGTAATGCGTAACAGCGCGGAGCGTGAGACATGGTGTCGATGATGGCCCCGCGCCCACTGAAGGAACTGTAACGGAGGAAGCTTCTTATATCTTCGGTGGTAGTTGACGTCACAGTAAATTTGAATGATGCGCAGAAGATGGGAATCACGAACGCGTCGGTGCAGTTGACGGGGTGCAGGAGATAACGATGCGCCATAGGTCGCGTCCGGCTTGACGGGCAATCAGGCACATCGAGAGGAAAAGTTGCGTTGGACAGCAGGAAGAACGGCAGGAACACCTGTAATGCGTAACAGCTCGGAGCGTGAGACATTGTGTCGATGATGGCCCCGCGCCCACTTGCCGAAACAGTCCCGGTCCTGTGAAGTAGTTTTTCTCTTATTCCACTTTCGCGAGTTTCAACGAGGGACTCTTCATCATCATCAGCCTGACTATACCCACTGCAGGGCGAAGGGCTCTCCCGTATTTCTCTACTTAACCCGGTTCTCTGCAAGCTGCATCCACTTCACCCCTGCGAACTTCTTAACCTCATCCGCCCTCCTAACTTTCTGCCGCCCCCTTTTACGCTTTCCTTCCCTTGAAATCCAAATTGTTACCTTAAGCGACCATCGGTTATCCTCTCTTCTCACATGTCCGGCCAATGCCCATTTCTTCTTAATTTCCACTAGAATGTCGGTAACTTGAGTTATTCCTCTGACCCACTCTGCACGCTTCCTATCTCTTAATGTTACCCCTACCATTTTTCGTTCCATAGCCCTCTGGGTTGTCCTCAACTTAAGTAGAACTTTCTTGGTTAGCCTCTATGTTTCAGCCCCATAGGTGAGTACAGGTAAGCTGGAACTTTTGTATACTTTCCTCTTGAGCAATACCGGTAAGCTGCTAGTCATAATCTGCGAGTGCTTGCCAAATGCGCTCCATCCCAATCGTATTCTTCTTGTTATTTCCTTTTCATTGTCCGGGTCTGCGGTTACCATCTGTCCTAAGTAAACATATTCGCCGACTATTTCCAGTACGTCGCTACCTAATGTAAACTGCTGTTCCTTCCCAAGGCTGTTGAACATTACCTTAGTCTTCTGCATATTGATTTTCAAGCCTACCTTCCTACTTTTCCTCTCTAGGTCATCAGACATTATTTGCCGTTCATCCCCCAAGTTTCTTAGCCAGGCACTGTTATCAGCAAGCCGCAGATTATCGAGGTATTCTCCATCTACCTTTATTTCTAACTGCTCCCATTTCAAGTCTCTGAATACTTCCTCTAAGCAAGCTGTGAATAGTACTGGGGAGATTTAGTCTCCTTGCCTAACACCTTTCTGTATGGGAATTTTGTTACTTTATCTATGCAGGAATATGGTTGCTGTGCAGCCACTACATATCTTCCAGCACTTTCACGTACGGCTCGTCTACCTCCTGATTTCGCAATGCCTGCATCACCGCCGAGGTTTCAACTGAGTCAAATGCTTTTTCGTAATCAATGAATGCTATGTATAAGGGCTGATTATATTCCTAGCATTTTTCTGTCACCTGATTGATGGTATGAATATGATCGACAGTAGAGTACTGTTTCCGAAAACCTTCTTGATCCTTTGCTTGCTTGCAGTCAAAGGTTGTCCTGATTCTATTAGCGATTGCCTTAGTAAATACCTTATACGTAAAAGACGGTAAGCTGATTGGTCTGTAATGTTTAAGATCCTTAGAGTTCCCTTTCTTATGAATGAGGATAATGTTTGCATTCTTTCGCGGTTCCGGTACCGTCGATGACACCAGGCACTGCGTATACAGGGTGGCCAGTTTTTCTAGCACGATATCCCCCTCATCCTTCAGCAAATCTGTAGTTATCTGATCCTCTCCAGCTGATTTCCCCCTTTTCATAGTTTCTAATGCTTTCTTGACCTCGTCGTTCGTCACTGTTGGAACGTCTCACTATTTTTCCCTACCGCCAATCTCGTTACGGTCCAGACTACTTTGGCTACTTGTAGAGATCTGTATAGAACTCTTCGGCTACTTTGACTATCTTGTCCATATTTGTGATGACGTTGCCCGCCTTGTCCCTTATCGTATCCATCTGGTTTTTACCTATGCCCAATTTCTACACCGCCTTAAGGTTTCCCCCGTTCTTTACAGCATGCTCAATTTTCTCCATGTTACACTTCCTTATATCGGCCACCTTGCGCTTATTGATTAGCTTTGACATCTCGCAAATTCGATCTGGTCTGTTGAATTGAAAGCTTTCATACTCTGCAGCGTCTCTTAATCAAATCTTTCGTCTCCTTAGACAGCTTACCGGTGTCCTCCTTAACTATCCTACCACCTACTTCTACCGCACACTCAGTAAAGATATCTCTGAAATTATGGTTCACTGCTTCTATGGTAATGTCGCCATGCTCGGTTGGAGCTTAAAATCTATTCTGTAGCGAGATCCTGAACTCTTCTTCCCTCCCCCTTACCGCTAATTCGTTGATGTGTTTCTTTCTTACTAATCTATTGCGTTCCTTCTTCAGATTTAGGCTAATTCCGGACCTCACCCTGTGGTCACTGCATCGCACTTTCCCGATCACCTCTACATCTTGCATAATGGCGGGGGTTGAACACATTATGAAGTCAATTTCATTTTTAGTCTCCCCGTTAGGACTTCTTCATATCCATTTCCGGTTCTTCCGTTTGCTGAAGAAGGTATATATGATTCTTAGGTTATTGCGCTCTGCAAACTCCACTAGTAACTCCCACCCTGCTATTCCTAGAACCAATGCCATAGTCACCTACTGCCTGGTCTCCTGCCTGCTTTTTCCCTTCTTTGGCATTGAAGTCGCCCATTAGTACAGCATACTGCGTCTTTACTTTTCGCATTGCCGATTCTACATCTTGGTAGAAGCTTTCAACTGCCTGGTCATCATAACTACATGTAGGTGCATAGGCCTGTGCAATCTTCAGTTTATACCGCTTATTCAGTCTAATTACGATGCCTGCAACCCTCTCATTAATACTAAGAATTCATCTATATTACCCGCTATATACTTATTGACAAGGAAACCTACTCCTAGTTGTCGCCTCTCTGGTAAACCTCGATAACAGCGTACATGCCCATCCTTCAGTACAGTATATGCCTCATTCGGCCTCCTAACCTCACTAAGCCCTATGACATCCCATTTCATACCCTCTAGTTCCTCTAACAGCACTGCTAAACTAACTTCACTAGCTATGGTTCTAGCATTAAACGTTGCCAGGGTCAGTTTCCAATGGTGGCCTGTCCAGCGGAGCCAGGCATTCTTAGCACCCCCTGCTGCGTCACAGGTCTGACCGCCGCCGTGGTCAGTTGTTCCGCAGCCGCTGGTGACTGAGGTCCGGAGTTTTATGGAGCTTATGGATGGTTTTATGGATTCTTCATCACCGGTCAAAGAAAGCGAGTAAACTTTGCTAGGATATTTGCAAAGTCACGCAGTATTATTTCTCAGTTATTAAATTTTCTTTTAAGGGTCATTAGGAAACTGAGGAACGAAATAAATATCCACGTACAACCTAGCTCTGATCGAGCAGGCTATTTAATTGTGGTATGTGTAAAGAGTTTAATGTCCTAAATTGGATGCCGCTGTGAGGGCTGCAAAATAAGCACATTACGATGACGCGCATTTGAATAAACGTTCTCTATGTATATTTATAAAAAAATTATCAGCAGATCGCCTAAATTTCGCTGCAAGTGATCCTGGAGAACGTTGCATTTGCGCTCATGCAACTCTCCAATACAGCAAAAAAAAAAATGAGGGCATTCTTAAAAGCCTTCACGTATATATTAAACTGTAGACGACTTTGAGGCGTCTGTACGATGAAACAGACGTGAAACTTTTTTTATCGAAGAAGATAATCCAAGTTGGCAGCGCCCTATAGACGAATGTTACAAAGAAAGAACTAAAAGACAGAGATCTTTTTATTCGATGAAATTCTGTCAATTAAGGCACAGGTACAGTGAGCTAGAAATATGATTTCTAGTTCCTTGTAGTTGCCGGTAATGTTCATTAGAGTGAAGGTGCTTGGAGCAGCGGAAAGCCCATAAAAAGAGTCGTCATATGAAAAGCACAATCCAGTCATTCATATCGTGTTCATTTCAGCGTCAGTAATACGCACGGGAAAACCATTTGCTGGGCTAGTTGGTGCATTTCGCGGAACTGTGGACTCCTTTTCAGTAATAGGCCCGAGAGTTGAAGAGCGTTGACTAATATTTTTTTTCTCTTATTCATTGCGCTTTCTCGTTTTCATTTAACTTGATCAGTCACTACAGCCGCCCACTGTAGACGTACTCTGTTGAGACCACGGCGAAGGAAGCCAATGTAGCTCTTCACCGGTTAATTCCAGCAGTAATCGGCTGAAAATGTGCTGAACTATTCTCCAGGCGTAAAGCAAACATTTCTACGCACAAGCAAAGGCTACGCTTCAGAATAATTGCACGCGCGAACTGGTTTCGAAGGCGGCGTCGCTTGGAGCAGTGTAGACACGCTGCGTTTTTGCCTACACACCTTGTCGCTGCCGATCGCAGCGCCACTTTTGTTTACAATCATGACGCTTGCCTATAAAGAGACCCGGAGGAAACGGCGTGCAGAATAGATGTCGCAAGAACGAGCTGTACATTTGAAAAAGAGACGGGAAGCGTCGCTTGTGTTCACTGTGTCAACGGGGCACTTGGAAGAGCAACGACGTTCAGAGTATGCGAGAAGAGTGCATTGGACTCAGCTACGCGTGAATTTCATAGACGATTCACGAAAAACCCTTTCGGAAGTGTGTTCTCGGTGTGTGATCGCCTATGGCATAAAAACTGCTTGACTCCGATAGGTGAGCTCATATATCCTACTCTTCACCATAGGTCGGCAAAATCACGTGCGCTCACTCAGGCTCACTCAGACTCCTGAACTCAAACTCACGCATGATGGCGATTCACTCGGGCTCACTCAGACTCATAACTAATCTGGGCTCACTCACTCATCTCGACTCACTCATTTTTTACTCGCGACTCGTCTGCACTCACTCAGTTCGGCTCACGATTCATCTGAACACAGACTCATCATGGACTCACTCATTTCAAATCACGACTCATCTGAACTCACTCATCTCGACTCACTCATTTTGGACTCACGACTATTCTGCGCTCACTCACTTCGACTCACGACTCATCTGAACTCAGACTCGTCTGGGCTCACAGATTTCAACTCACGAGCCATTTGAGCTCACTCGTTTCGACTTATCGGGAGTCACTCATCATAGACTCATTCATTTCCACTCTCGACAAGCAACGAGTGACGGTCGTAAAAATTGTATAGGTAAGCGGAAGGCAGTACAGAGAAAACGCGGGAAATAAATTTAAAAAAAAAAATGTGTTACGTTACATGATTAGACTGTTTTCTTCAGTAATGAATGAGTTGAAAGGTTACAAGAAAAGGAAAAATATGATAGGGATTATCTCTTCTAAGCTGATTATAGAACGAAAGCTCGATCTTTTTAGCTACAGCATGGGCTGAATCTTTATATGGCTATGGCTGATTTGGTGGTTGCCGTCTCTTCGGACACAGTCAATAATGGTTGGGTACCAATTATAAAGATGAAACTTCAAAGGCGGCCTGAACCAAATTCTGGAAATGGTCATGCCCAACTTTATAGGTAACCATAGTGTCGAGGATGGTCAATGCAATTAGGAACTGATCGTTTTTGATGTACATTGGCCATAATAACATTTAGAGGGTTGGTAAACCGCGTGTGGCCCAAACCAAAATTTGGAGGTCACCATCGTGTTCGCCGTAATCGAATTATGTTGTCCATTCGTTTTGGTCCTAAATCGGCTCTGGTCAATCTACAGGGGTGGAGGGGACCAAATATGAGAGTGGGCCCGGACAAATTTGGAGGTCATCATCTTGTTCGCCATAGTCATATTAAAATGGACAAAGTTTTGCCCAAATCAGTCGAGATCAAGTTTCGGCGCTGGGTTGGCAAAATATAAGGCGGCCCTGGAGGTCACCATCGTGGTCGCCGTAAGCGAATTATGTTGGACAGGTTTTGGACCAAATCGACCGAAGCAAAATTTCAGCATACCGGAATGCGTTTAAAGTACCAACTTACGTAGCGACGTATTTGTGACCTCCTCAGACAGCCTACCCAATTAGAGCAACGGCACATAAAAGGAAACATCGGACAAAATTCTTGGTCTGCGGTGGTGAGCCTGTGACTTCTTTCGCAATAAGAAATAACATTAAAAATATGATTACACAATGGTCACTTCGAACTTAGCCTGATAATATTGCCTATGCACGGCTAGCCTGGCTCGTTCGCATCGCTGTGCACTAATGAGCAGCTAACGCGAGAAATTATTTGCGAGATATGCCGAAATAAATAAACAGCAAAAGAAGAACTATATAGCCACCGCAAACAGCACGCCAACGAGAACCAATGTTCGATTAACCTGCATTAATCGCCACAGTCAAAATAACTGCGTAACAAAAACAACGAAGTTACTCTACATCATAAGCTCACCAAGAAGCTTATTTATTATTAGAATCACACAAGCAACTTGAGTCCGCTAGGATCTAATTGCCCATTACTCGCTTGATCACTTCGTTGTGATCAAGTGAGTAATGCCCATTGTGCCCATTACTCACTTGATCACTTCAGATCATGATTCTGCAACCTCTGAGCAAGAATTCAGTTGATTTCATAGGAACTTTCTAGGTCGGACTCGGCAAGACTCAGATCATAATCCTAATGCGAGTCCGAACTCACTCACGACTCAGATAAGGACCTATATGCGAGTCCGGACTCACGACTCAGATCATGATCTGAATGTGAGTCCGGACTCACTCAAACTCAGGTCATAATTTGAGTGTCAGTCCGGACTCACGGCTCAGATCACGATCTGGGTGTGATTCCGGACTCACTCACGACTCAGATATTGATCTGAATGTGAGCCCGGGCTCACTCACGACTCAGATCATAATCTGAGTATGAGTCCGGACTCACTCAAGACGGACTCATCATGATCTGAGTGTGAGCCTAAGTGAGCCTGAATGAGTCGACCCATGAGTCAGTCCGCCGACCTATGCTCTTCACCTAGCTTATCCAGAATGGGACGGGGAGACTGTATGAAGTTCTGTGGTGTGTAGAACGTGTCGAGCGAGCCTTAACGACCAAAACGCCCCCCCTCTACCGTGTGTCAAACTGTTATCGTTACTCACCTATTCCCGAGGGCCTACCATATTTAAATCCAGTGGCTGAACGAATACTGTCTCCACACATTCCATTTGTGCTAATCAGGCGGCTAATGAACTAGAAGAACGGGCAATACGGTATCAAAGGTGACGACTTCGAATGAAATTTAATGGTCGCTTTGAACAGTGAAGACTCTTTGTCGACGTGTTCACTCAGTAGTCAAGAACGTAAAAATTCGACTAGGCGGCAACGACGCTTTTAAGAAACAGAAGAACGGCAACGGAACTCTAAAGTAGCCATGCTATTATTGCTTTCGCAACCTGCCGGGCTTAACTAAAGCTAAGCCCCAGCTAATTTTGTTTCCCTGATTGTAAACGATCAATGTCGCGAGCGTGATGAGGGGACCAAAGGGTTGAAGCGTACTCCGGTATCGGTTGAACTAGTGGTTTATAAGAGGTTAATTTACATTCCTTCGTGGCATTTTTAGGTTCGTTTGAGGTAGCCAAGTTTGCGAAGTGCCTTTCCAGTAATAATAAAAATGTGAGTATTCCAATTCAAATTACGTGAAAAAGTAACATCCAGGTATTAGGACTCTCTGACATAGGTCTAGCAGTTACCAATATTACTGTAAGTGGAAGTGAATAAGACTGGGCGTGTTGGTTACACATTGTAAATCAAAAAGCATAAACCGGCCTCAGTTGAAATTTAGCGCTTGTCCTGTCTTGTCGTCGTCCCCGTTTTTGTTTCCGCGCTATGTTCTTTGATTTAAAATGTAAGAGAAACGCAGTCGATTATTTTTGTTAACGAAAGTCATCGCGACTGTTTTATTGAAATTAATTTTCATTTTCCTTGCGTTACTCAATTTACAAAACAATGAAAACATTTGTTTAAAAATGCTGATCATGGGCATTACCAATGTTGCGATAAAGCACGCAGTCGTCGGCATATAGGCGTACCTTCAGTGCAGTTTCATTATTAGTAGTTACTATACCAATAACGAAAACTACAAATAAAAGCGCCCCAAGCACCGATCCTCGGGGCACACCTGAAGTTACAGTGACTGACGATGATTGTGCATTGTTGCAAGTGACGAATTGGGATCTTAAATGTAAGTAGTCGATTATCCAGTCGAGTAACATATCTTGCCGTTAAATATGGTACGTAGTTTACGAAGAAGCTTATTATAGCAGGCCATGACAAATGTTTTGTAATAATGTATAATTATTGCGTCAATTTGATCGCGGGTATCTATAGCGGAAGCTATGTCGTGAGTAAATTCAATGAGCCGAGTAAAAGTGGAAAAGCCAGATCGAAAACCATGTGATAGTGTGAGAGTAGGTTATGACAAATTAAGTATTGAATAATTTTCAATTAAATAATTTGATCAAGAATCTTGTAGCAAGTATAACTTAAGTGGATATTAGGGGATTGGTCGGTAATTACTTATTTGTTGTTTATCGCTAGATTTAAACACCGGGCGGGATGATCTTGGCAATTTTCTCAGCCTGGGGAACGAAGAATGTGTCAAATGATCTATTGAAAATGACTAAGCTAACGGGCACTCCATTCGGAGTACCTCTTTAAGAACATATTAGGTATAACATCTGACCCCACAATTTGTTAAGTCAATATTTATTAACAGCTTGTGACCCCCGGCATACCTTACTTCGAGGATGATTAACCAGTTAACCAGCCGAGCCATCAATTAAAGGATGATTGGCACCATCATGAAGATGAAAGGCAGGGTGAAAGTAGTTATTAAAGGCTTCAGAGATGTTTATAGGATGAGTGCAAGGCTGATCGTTGATAACGAAGGATACAGAGTCACGGGGAAGAGGGTAATAATGTTTTTCAAAATTTGGATGGGTGTTCTTTTATGAATTTTGTTATTGTTGTGCGGAAGTGAAAGTGTTTAGCTTCTGTCATTTTTGACATCAGTTCAGACTTCAGCGAAAAAAGTTGTGAATCGCGGCTTTCGCCTCGCGACCGTCTGCGCTTGCGCATGCGCTTGATGCGACGAAAGGTGTGCGTGTTTTTTTATATAAATCTCTGCCTTGTTTCAACTGAGCCGTTACAGTGCCTGACAGCTGTGACAGCGCTGAAACTGCGATGAAAAGCGGTGACGATATCTAAGTACTTGGGAAGGTGTCGGTGTCATCGCTACGGTTAGTCATGGTGGGTTGACGTGCAGTCATGTTTAAGAACTCTTAAATTAGTTCCCAGTTTTTATGCCTTTTGTTTTCATTACATTTAATTTTATTTTGGTAATATATATTTCGGCAGCTTTAAGGCCAGCCTATATAGTGTGACAGTGCTTTTGAAGCGGTTATGAAGTGTAACGTTTGTAAGGTGGGGGTTTATTTTTACAAGGATTGAGAACTGAAGAAGGCCTAAAAGCAATCACCGATCAGCGAGACCAGCCAAGCGAGCAATCTAGGCGATGACCACGCGGCTTGAGCGCAAGCCCGTCTTCTTCTTTACCATGGCCCCCGGCCACGAAAAGAACCAACCTAGCGACTTAAAGGGTGGACAAGACGCCTGGGACATATAGTCTGATACAGGTTAAGAAAAAAGCGGCATCCAGCTATCAAAGGACCCCCAAACCAGTAGCTGCCGAGCAATACCATCCCGTCACGGCTGACCGCCTTGCACCTACGAGTAGCGCTTGGAAAGTTGTATCTTCGAATGAGTCCATGCTGCCAAATAGTGCCTAAATGCTTCGTGAGTTCCAGCAGAAATACATGCATTTACTCAATTCGATCAATAGTGGTTCGCTCATCGGAGTACAACAGGTAAGATGCCGAATTCTGAAGGTGAATTTCAGTCAGTCGAGTTTTCACGAAACCGGTTTGTTGTTCTGCGCTTCACTGCATTTCTTTTCCGCCGTGAAGCCCTACGAGGTGACATCAGATTGCGTTTCATCCTTCTCGAATGGGGATTGTGGAGAGTTAAAGTCCATGCCTCGCAAGTGGTACGAGAAGAATAAGAGCGGCCGTATCACCTGCAGTTGCGGACGGGAGATGATAAGAAATGCGTATGTTCGCTTGAGGTATCAGCACCCGGAGCGTAGCGTGGAAGAAACATGCGCTGTAGTGAGTGACCTTCTTGGAGTCAGCGTGGCGTTGGTGATAGATATCAAAAAGGAGGGGAAGGAAAACGATGGAAAAGTTACAACGTCATCCCGGAAGCGTATTTGAATTTGCTGGGGATGGTGGCTCCGCCACAGAGAAAACGACAGAAGAGACTGAGAAGCGGGCTGTTCCGACTAGCATCTACCGCCCCAAGAGGTGGCGCAAGCTTGAGGGAGCCGAGTGGGCTAGCAATTCGCGTCGCATGCTTTTTCAATGGCCGTCACGTTGACCGCGGCACTAGCTTGAGAGAGCCTAGCGGTCCAGCGATAATAGTAATTACTATCAATTATTATTATTATTATTATTATTATTATTATTATTACTATTATTATTATTATTATTATTATTATTATTATTATTATTATTATTAAATTCGGGATGTTGCCGACAGTTTTGCCCAACATTTTTCCTTCGTTTACAATCATCCACATTGTGATTCCGTTTGCCTCTCCCATCTGGTGCACTATCTAACTCCGTTCTCTTTGATGAGGAGTTGATAATCTCCTGGAAATGATGGCATTCCAGCCGCCATAATAAAAGCCTTCAGTAATATCTTTGTACCAGCACTTACTGCCATATTTAATAACTGTTTAAAAAATGCTGCCTTTCCTCGCGTGTGGAAAATGGCACGCGGGTTTCCTGTCATCAAGTCAGGAAACAAATATGATGTTTCCAATTATCGTCTGATTTCTCTTCTATTTGCAACCTCTAAGCTTTTCGAATTAGCTTTGCACAACGTACTTTCCTTCCATCTCAAACACATGATAGTACCGAATCAACATGGCTTCATATCGGATCGCTCTACTTCTACCAACCTAGTCACGTTTATGACGTATGCCTCTGCAGCAGTCTTTCGTAGGGGTCAGGTTGACACTGTGTACTGTGATATGAGCAAAGCTTTCGATGTTGTTACTCACTCACTACTTCTTGAAAAGCTTCTACTCTCTGGCGTCGAAGTCTTACTCGTAGCCCTCCTACGCAACTATCTCCTTGATCGCTTCTGCTTTGTCAGTGTCAATGGACAGACCTCTTTCGTTTATCCTGCAACGAGTGGAGTTCCTCAAGGTTCAGTACTAGGCCCGCTTCTCTTCTCCGTTTTTATTAATGATGTTTCCTCGGCGATCAAGAACTTCTTGAACCCACATTTTGGTTCCTGGCCCATTTTCCCAAGCATTTCACCCCAGAAGAGCCGAGCACCAGGCCGGGGGAAATCTTGTACCCATTGGAAACCGGTGGGTACCCGGCGGCACTGGGGATCGAACCCCGTACCTCCCGAATGCGAGGCGAATGCTCTACCTCAAGACCACCGCTTCGGTTAAGGGCCACATAATGGGCTGTTGCCGCGCAAGGCGGACTTATTGTTGTCCGATGGCGGAACGAATCACTGCCACATCGGCGCAACTATTTGGGCCGTGACCCCTTTTCCCAAGCATTTCACCCCAGAAGAGCCGAGCACCAGGCCGGGAGATAGCTTGTACCCATTTTATAACCGGTGGGTACCCGGCGGCACCAGGGATCGAACCCGGTACCTCCCGAATGCGAGGCGGATGCTCTACCACAAGGCCAAGCCGTGTTGTGGGTGCGACCCACAACACGACCAACGCGGTGGCAGTAGTTGACAAGTCCGCCACGCGCGCTGGGAGAGCTGCAGGATTCGTTTTCAGCTCGACGATGACCAGACGTAAACTGGGACAAGAGCGGTCCCCGGCGTGGGTGTCCGCCAAATTGTGGGACTTAGCTCTTGGGAAGGGGCTCGGCCTGGGCGATCCCATGTAAGCCTGGGGGATACTTGTTGGCGAGCTAAAACTCTTCTTGGGTCACGGCCCAAATAGTTGCGCCGATGTGGCAGTGATTCGTTCCGCCATCGGACAACAATAAGTCCGCCTTGCGCGGCAACAGCCCATTATGTGGCCCTTTTTTTTTTTTTCTCGCAAAGTCAGACAGGCCGGAAATCCGGACTTGCCGTGGGACTGCAGTGATCTCTGAGAAGTGAACTTCATCAGTGACAGTGAACCTTTACGTCTTTCGACACGCTGGCTTAAAGCGTTTCGCACTTGAAACAAGGCATTTTCTGAGTTTTCGCGTGTGCAGGACACGACTCGTTTTCAGTTTTGAACCCCGTGAAACACGGTAACTCGAACCACCTTTGCAGGCTGAATGTTCGAAACTATTTTGCCCCAGAGGGAGCGCAGCGGGGTTTGCGGAGCCTCTTCCAAGCGCACACCACTGTGAGAGCCGGGCGCCAGGCCGGGGACGCTTGTACCCATTTTTACCGGTGGGTGTCCGGCGGCGGGTTTCGAACGAACCACCTCCCGCAGCCGAGACGGACGCCCTAACCACTAGGCCACGATTAAAGGTAATTTATTCGTTTCAAAATTGCTTGTTGTTGCAGTCGGACATATCTGCGCTTTCTGATTGGTGTGCGAAGAGTCGACTTACCCTCAATTCTTTCAAAACTATGGTTGTATCCTTTACTCGTAAAACACATAGCTTTCTCTATTGTTTCATGGATATTTATTAGGTGCGCATGTGGTACATAGCAAAAAAAATATAGGCAGAATTCTTTCAGACTTCCAGGACTTCACCTCTGGTTGGGTCCATTGACAAGGTGTTGGCAGACCCCAGGTTGTAGGAAGACGCCGCCATAAAGGCAGCTTCAAGTGTCTGCCAAGCCAGCATCTCTAGCATGGGCTTTTTTCTCTTGGTTATAAGGACAGTAGCTTTCAGCAACCCTTGCCGATATATGCTCGAGCAGCTTGCAGTCACCATCTTCCCTTTCGTAGAAACATCTGAAAGCGAAAACAAAAATAAGAGGCAATATTATGCAGAATTGTTTTTTTTTTTCAATACCGCTTGGGCAAACCGTTCATGAGCAGTGAAATTTTTCACTGCTACAAAATTGTTTTGTCCAATTCAGTGTGCTGAAATTGGAATTTATGAAGAATGCATATTTTCTGTTTTGTGTAATAGAGTTGAAGCGAAAGCTTTTCTTACTCTCGGCGTAAATAAACAGCAGATAAGCACATTCTGTTATTCTTAATTATTAGGTGCCAATGACTGACAAAATGATTACTTTCCAGTTAATACGCCGCACTGTATAAAAATGAATATGTTACCGGTCGTAAAACACAGCCTTGCATGCAGCGTCAACCGAAGCAGCCAAGAGGAAATTGCCACACAATGGTCCATCCTAGTAATCTTGAGTCTCTACTCCTGCAGGGAAGTGTAGCAACAAGGCGGGCCAATAAAGCAACATATGCTCCCCATAACCTACTCTGTTGCGAACATATAATTTAAAATAAAGGCTCAGTGGTACTCACACTGAGTTGCGGAGTGTTGTAAGATCCGCGAAACAGGACGACGCATGTCGGGGTTCTACTGTTTATTCTCCGAGTGCGAGCGGAGCTGCAGTCAGAAAGAGATTGGTAAAGCGCGGACACTCCCATAGGGCTCAGCGGCCCATTTGACTGTAGCGCACCAAGCGGCCGGCGGCAACTATATCCGGTCTTGGTGAAAGGCGCGCGATGTGAATGCTAGCATGCGCTGCGCCCTTACCTGCACTTTTGGCGCATTAGTTTAGTTTTATATGGTCTGATAATGTTTGTATCTATTTTCAGCATGCATACCAACATGAAAAATAGACCCCAATTCTCTAGACTGGCCATCAACGCATCTGCGCCACAGCCTTTGCAAAACAGTATTGCAGAAAAGTGGTCAAGGGCTCTATGAAATGAATATTTTTGCTGCATATAAAACACATAAGAGATGCAACAGATTTAGACGGAAGCATTGACAAAACTTAGCGCACATTAGGCGATGTGCACAGTACACAAAACTAAATATACACAAAGCTAGAAACAACACTAAAGTAGAGACAAAAAGTAGCATGACGTTGATGAATTATGGCAAATAAAAACAGGCAAGATACATAAACTACACAGTCACAGTCGCGGCTACCATAGCAAGGGTAACTTGTATTGTTCAGGGCAGAGAGGAGTAGTGACACTTGGGGAAAGGCCACAGTGAATGTTCTGTGCGACTCCAGATCTGCTCTGCAGCTCCTGACTATCTACCACGGCACCAACCTCTCGGTGAACATTCTCCGAGCCCGTCTCCTAGCCCTTCAGGACTCGGGGTATCAACTGGCCCTACATTGGGTTCCAGGACATACTGGAGTCCAGGGCAATGAAGAGGCGGATGCCTTGGCCAAAGCGGCGCATGACAACGGCGCCCCAGTCACTGAGGCTGTCACACCTTTTGACTTTTCAAGACCCCTCTTGAGAAGGTCGATAAGGTCTTTCCATCCTGACCGTCGTATTGCCGCTGGTGAACATCTCCAACGGCTCTCTGACAAACTTTCACGGAAGGACAAATCCCTCCTCCTACGACTTCGAATAGGCTGCACGTGGACTCCGTCCCGCATGTATGCCTGTGGCCGAGCTCCCAGCCCAGCCTGTCCCTCTTGCGGCAATACTGGCACACTGGGACACTTGCTCCTCGTGTGTCCAGCCTCCGCTGGCCATCGCCAGAAACTTCTGAATGGCTATCGGAATCTTGGTCTCCCTGCTGATACCGAAGGGCAATTGCTCTTCCCATCTCGGAACCAACTTTCTGCTCACCGGCTCCTCCTGATTTATCTGGAGGAGTCTGGCCTCAGCTCTGTTCTGTAGGCCTGCATGGGCCCATAGTGCTTCGTGCGGAAATGGCGGCGACATAGGCGGCGTCAGCAACCTTCCCCTCCCCAACCTTCCCCTAAACCCAACTTCCCCTTCCCCCTGGTCACCAAGAGTGATGGCACAAAGATGGCCAACATAAGACGTGACCAGTACCCCCTCCCCAAAAATAAACCATAGTCACCACCACCACCACCGTTCAGTCGTCGCATCTGCCGTGCTTCGGCTGCAGTTCGGGTTCATGCAGCGCTGTTGCGAAAGGAATGAACATGATGCAGAAGGTTGCAATGAAATGTAAGGCCACTGCACCGTGCACACATCTGTGCATGTGGGTGCCTACTGAAGCTTGGTGAGCAGCAGCTATGGTCCAGAACATGAAAGCTGTCATTTGTAAAATTGGTATAAAAGCTACTGCTGGAACGTGCAGGTCAGGAAATGCAGTCTAACCGAACCTATCTGAAATGCATTTCTACAGTGAGTGGAGTAGCAGCCACTAAAGTAACAATGTTCCTCAGAAGCACTGAACAGCTGAAGCAGTGACGCTTGCAGCATAACAAAACATTTCTCACTTTAACATTATCCCGTTAATGCAACGTGACACCGCGCAAAACTAGCCGTTCGCGAAACTGCATCAGGCGCGGCCAACGCCGCCTGGCCTCACCGCGGCCGGCGAGCACGCCTTGTTGGCTTGCACTCCATACGCGATTTTGTGAAGCGCAGAGCTCCGTACTGAGCTTAACTGCATGAAATGCCGCACAGTTTGACAAGAAGGAAACATTTCTCACCTTGCGGTTGCCTTGTTAAACGCGACACTAAGCAAAACTAGCCATTTGGCAAACCGCGTCAGCCCTGGCACCGCTTCAGGCCTGGCCACACCGGCCGGCGAACGGCGTGCCTTGGTGCCTTCACATGCCACTTTGTCCAGCGTGCTGAGCTAAACTGTTCGAAATGCAGCGCAGTTTCGCAGGAACACAACATATTACACCTCGCCGCGGTTGGAAACTGTCGGAGCGTCACGAACTGCTCCTGAACTTCTCTATGCTTGAACAGCCGGCGCGCCTGTTTACGAGCTGCGAAACTTAATTGGCACCGACCGGCGTGGTCAGCGTAAACTGCTTGAAATGCAGCGTAGTTTAGCAAAAAACGTTCACCTTGCCATCGTTCCAAACCACAGTTGTTCCGCGCAGCAGCCCACGAGAGATATATGCTGTCTGTGCTTCACAGCCGAGGCACGCGCAGATAACAGGCCCCTTCGACAACTTGCTGTCGTCTGCTCCGGCAGGCTACCGCTGGTAGCGAAGGCTCCATAGACGCCCATTGGTCCAAAAAATGGCGGCTCATGGGCACCGCCATATTGGGGGGCAACTACGTATGAGTGACGTTGAATGACGTCACGCATACGTAAGTTTTTATTGCGAATTTTAAAGTGGTCTTTTTATAGAACCCGCATTTTCAAGCCGGTATCTCATGAAGGTTGCCTTTCATTGCAAACCAGCCTTTGCCAGTCAGATGTGCTCGAGTTCCTGCTAGTTATGGCCTTGTTAATGTGCAATTCGGAACAAAATGAAAGTGACTGGCAAAGAAGGCAGCATAGAAAGGCAGCAACACTTTCAGACGCTGGCTTACCTTGGCTGGCTAAGCATGCAATCATGCATGATTCGTAGTGGAAACCTTTGTGCAAATACTGGTGCTAGTACTTTTGAGTACAAGGTATGATGCACAAAGCACAGGCTCAAGTGCACAGTTTGCAATACAGTGTACGGCAAGTATGGTTTTCATATTTATGGTTTATTACAGCAACCAAACAAATACAGTGATAAAGCACACCAACAAAAAATACGCGTCACAGGCAGCTCAAGCAGTAGTTTCTTTAAGCTGGCTACTCATCTCAATGGTCACAGTGCGGATAGAAAAAAGCCCTGCAGTTCCACGAACGTTGCCAGGTAGGAAATTGAAAAGCATAGAAGACAGTGCTAAGACAACTTCAATTGAGGCAAACATGACATGACATAAGTAGGCGCATCAACACGGGTCGCAGCCATTTTGACGACAGATACACAGACGGTTCGAAGTGCTTGGAACAAACCCGCAAGTCTCGCAGCTGCCATAGTGTCTTCTCTAGGCTGACACTGTGGCAGAACTGCACCCACGCTCGGCACCTGGACGTGATGCAACGTGCACGTTATTCACAATTGCGTCGTAAGGAATACTGCATACTCCAAACGCCAATGCGTCATTATTCCTGTCAATGCTAACTGCAGTACCATATACTTCCATTATATCTGAACTATGGTATTAAATGCTCGCCCCAAGCTCTCAGCACCCAAGAGTGCGGTTATGTACGCTCGTCCTCATGCCATGCGGGTAGCTATACTTTTACATGGTTAAGATTGACGAGAATGAAGTTCGTTTAAAGTTACCCTAACGGTCATGCATATGCAGAATAGCAATAACAATACAGGCAGTAACTCCTGCTGAGTGAATTCAGTTAAAGCACCCTCAAGGCAGCGCATATACACGTGGCTGAATTTCGATACCAGTTGCGAGGGTCAAATTGGCTTCGCGGTGTTGGAAAACTAAACAGTGTTGTGCTCAGACTTGTCAGGCGGCACAATTGGTTTTAAATTGGCCTTCCGGTCAGTGGAATGCGCGTGGTTGCTCCTGAGAGCCGGTATCAAGTTAACGCTGGTGATAGCCGGCTGCATGAAACTCACCATAAATCCGACAAATGGTGAGCCTCTTTCGCGAAAAAATGAAGCCATGTGCGCACGAACTGGTTACAGAAACAGAAGCGAACAGCCCAACGAAAGCATTCGGAGCATACCTAGAGTAGACGCCTTGTAGCAGACGACACACTGACAAGAGCTCACCTGTGAAATTCCAACGGGAAGCGGTGTAGCTTGACACCGACGGTACTGTCCATGCTGTCGCAATGTGCCGGCGCATCGTTTCTTCACACGCCTCAAGCTCATCTTGAAATAAAGCGCTAAGCGCTTCAAAAGAACAGCGCGAAGCGTGCAAAGACGGAAAAAGACTTCGCACTGGCCGCACGTCGAAGGAAACGACAAAACCGAGATAACTGCCGCAGCGGTGCGGCGGGGTGCAAATTTTACAAAACGGTGACAGAGGAGCGACGCGCAAGGTCGACGAAAACTTACTTCGCAAAAGGGGCATTTTGAGACCGGCGAGCTAAATTTATTAGCTTTACCAGGCGCGCTATTGCAGACAGCTGGCGATAAGAAACCGCTTCGTGAGCTCCCGCGGCAACTGTGGCCGGGTGCCGAAACAAGGCCTGCAAAGTCAAGCTGCAAATGCACCGCACACGCATCAACAGGGGGCGTAACAAGAACGTTGCAAAAAATTAAAAATGCGGCGTAATGTTTTTGCTGAAATAGTTTACCTATTTTAAAAAACGTGGCATTAAAATATTTATTTCTTTACGTTGTTTTATAGCGTTTTTATTTGTGCTTTTGAATTTCATTATCTAAGTGTCTCGGCCCCCCCAAAGTGGCTGTGCTGCTGTCGCGCTAGACCGTTTTTGGGCCCAGCCTTCGCCACCATTTTACATCCGCCTTGCCGCTGCTGCGAGTGCCTCCTCGCAAGCGTTCGCGCTGGTGACGCCATCCATCAATCGGCGGCAGCGCAACAAGTCGCGCGTCATTTCCTGGGGCCAGTTTTCGCCAAGTGTCCGCAC
This sequence comes from Amblyomma maculatum, assembly GCA_023969395.1. Lineage (NCBI taxonomy): Eukaryota > Metazoa > Arthropoda > Arachnida > Ixodida > Ixodidae > Amblyomma > Amblyomma maculatum. The sequence continues at coordinate 63,285 of JAJIZL010033469.1, forward strand.
TTTACCAATCTCTTTCTCTAGGCTGCAGCAGCCAAAGCGAGGTGCGCACCTGCGCTGCTAGAGAGAAGAGTTAAGAGCGAAGAGAGAGAGCGTGCCAGCGGCGCCAGTCGGGCGAGCGCGGCAGGGCTGTTCGCATGGTTTCATATGACACCGCAAGTAGGAATTTCACCGACGTTCACTGCCCGCAGCTGAGGCGTGGGAACGAAGAACGTACACGGTGAAGGCTCGCGCCGCTGCGTTGGCTGCATTGCAAATAGCCGTCTGTTTATTACTGTTAGAAAGCACATACGTTTTGCCTAAACTGCTAAAGTGAACAAACGTGATTTCTAAATTGAAATACCTTCGGTCTGTTCGCAATATGTTTTGATAATACTCCCATAATAGCATGGAGAATCTTCCCAGACTACTGCATGGAACAAGTCTTTAAACTCGTGATGTTTGAAACAATATTCGACGGCAGGTCATGAGAGTTATACACGTGCTTATACAGCTTTCGGACAAAAATAATTTAATTGACAATGACCAGCTTGACCAGGCAACAATAATTTTATGACAAATATTTCTGTGATGAGCACGCATTCATGTTTTTTTTTGTTTCTGGAAAACAAAAATTGTTTGACTTATTTCCAGACCCACGTTGTGGGGTTGCTATGCTTCAAGCTTCTTCAGTATTTTCTCTTGTATGTCTTTACCAGTAAATGTTAAGTCCGAACTAGTTAAACAGCTACCACAACAAGCACACAACTTGTAGGAAAAAGTTGGGCAGCGTGCAATGCTATTGAATTTAAATACACTTCATTCTAGAACATCTGAGAAAGCTAGATTTTTTCCTCTGCCAGGCGAAGGTACAAAACGTAGAGAAAATAATGCTTTTATTTTTTTTATGTGGGCGGATCTACCTTTTGACTATGAGCTATGCTGCATCAATAGCCTGTGAAAAATTGTGAAAAATTCAGGGAAGCCATTGGCAATGTTTTTGACCACTGAGAGAGTTTTTGTCCGGATGTTTGCAATGTTTTTGACCTCTGAGAGAGTTATTGTCTTTTTTTTTCTTTTTTTTTTTGCTAGCGACATAATCAGAATGGCCATCTGTACCAATTCATGCTTCCAGGTTATTTGTAGAAGTGTATCTGTGCATGACACGCAAATATTTCTCCTTTTCTTTGTTATTTCTTCTTAACACTGTTTTTGCCCATCCTCCTTGGACCAAACAGGTCTGCAGTATCATGTAAATAAATAAATAAATAAATAAAAATAAGGGTTTGTTCATCATTCGTCCCTTGCTGAATAACTCTAAGCAGAGCACACCGGCATATAGTAATTAAGAGCAAGTTTATGGCTGATGTAAATTACAATACAAAATATGCTGCAGCTAGCCCGTCTTCTGTGCTTACAAGACCACCTACGGCGCAATACAGCCGATGCTGGCGCCTCGTTGAGGAGTCAGATAGCGTACATGACGAAACGGTGCAGCATTTGCCTTCACTAGCACAATCTCTTCAATCTCTGTTTTCCAGCATTTGATCTTTAAATAAAGCATTTATGTCTCTATTTCCCGTCATGGACAAAAGTTTTCAGGACGCGGATGTAAAACCTCATCGCTACAAATTAACCCGGGCTGACAGCCTATAGTATATATGGTTTTGAAGATGCTGCGTCTTACTGCCCTACTGCAGATTGCACAAGTGTGTACGCTTGTATACTCCGGCGTATTGTGTTTCTATACATAGGCAGCGACAGTTCCCAGTCGAAAAAAAAACTGCAGTACTGTGTTAAAAATACGACAAAATATCCTGTAGTTCTGTCGTAACCATCAAATTTTTCTGTAGTTCGGTGGCACTTTTCTGTAGTTCTGTAGTTTTTCTGTAGATATTTCCGTTGTCTGTAGTTTTGTAGCACTTTTATGTTGTAACTATGGAAATTTCTGATGTAAGACAGAACGTTTAGTTGTCACAACAGGTTTCCCGTCAAAAACCGCACAGACATTGTGTCGTAACGTCAGAAAATTTTCTGTAGTTTTTTCCGACTGGGTTGACAGCTTAAAAAAAATTACTCGTCTGTTTTGTTGCGATTTTATCGAGGAGGGCGACGAAGTATTCTTAAACTTTTGACGTATGAGTAGCCTTACGCATCACTCTGAAGACGTATAGAATGAATGGTAGGGTCTCTAACTGCTGCGCGTTCCATCTCTGTACTAAACTTCTTCACATTTGAGAACAGCGTAACAGTAACGGCATAAGCCACGCGTCCGACTCTATGGCAACATTACACGAAGCATGCCCCGCTTGCATGCGTAGTGCTACCCAATCATTCATTTCGGGGCTTTCTAAATGTTCTGGCTCAAGAATATCTGCCTTAATCTCGTGGCATGGGTTTGTCAAGAAAACGAAAGCCTTACGCCGGAAGGGGTTCAGCCACCAGAGCTATGGGGGAGGACCCTATAACAACCTTGCCCTTACAGTCTAAGCCATTTTTTCTTGAATAAATGTTCTCTACTACTATATCGTTGACGATGTATAAAACATACTTGAAAGCCATATCGAAGGACACGACAGTATTGTTCGGGATGTTAAAAATATATCAAGATATACAGGTTGAGATGTGATCCTTATTATTTGTAAGCCAATTCCGGCCAACACATGTCGTGGTCAAAAGGGTGGACATTTTGGCTGGTTGATGCATGATCTGAGGCTAAAAAACAGCACTAACAAAGACAAAGCAGGCAGGGACATGACGCTAACTAACAACGTTGTCAGCGTCGCGTTCCTATCTCAGGTTCGTCTCTGTTAGCGCTGTTTTTTAGCCTCAATATATGTCATCATATGTGCAGTGTTTTTCCAGCCATTAAAAATCAGTGGACAATATCGACCACTATAACCCAGTCATATTCATTGTTGTAAAGTCCCAAATCCTGGCGGGGCCAATTCGACCACTGTATTCCAAAATGTATTCAATGTAGATAAGCCAGCTATACTAACAGGATCAGTTGGCATGGAAGCAGCACGGTCGAGCACATGCCTAACGATCGTCGTCTTCACGTTATCCAGGTTTTGGCTTGGCTCCTACCATCCCTGGCCACAACAGCACAGGACCCGTACGTCGCTGCCTGCCTGCAGCCATGCCG
>JAJIZL010033471.1:0-24261 GCA_023969395.1 Amblyomma maculatum
ATTTCACGCATTCTGTGTCGTCCGTGAAATTACTCGGAATGAATAGACAGAGAACTGCTACACTTTCTGAAATATCAGCTGCAATTTTCCCTTTGAAATTTTCTCCACGAGCCCGGTGCAAAGGTGCAACTTGAAAACAGCCAAACTTTCGCCAATCCCGGCCACTCATTTTTTGAAAACAAAATTCACGCATAGGTCATAGGCCAAATGGTGTCATTGGTAAAATGTTGCCATATCGTAGCGGCTACTGGCAGATTTCTGTTGACGAACAAGACCGCGAGAAGACAGCTTTTGTCACACCCGATGGTTTTTACCAATTTAAGGTTATGCTTTTTGACTTTGCAACGCCCCTGCTACGTTTGAACGTGTGATGGACTCCTTACTCCACGGCTTCAAATGGACGACTTGTCTATGTTACTTGGATGACGTGATTGTCTTTTCGCCCTCGTTCGAAAGCCATCTTCGTCGCCTTTCTTCCATCTTCGCACTTTTCCGCCGTGCCGGACTTCAACTCAACTCAAAGAAGTGCAGTTTTGGTCGCCGCGAACTTAAAGTGCTTGGCCATTTGGTGAATTCCACCGGCGTGCAACCCGATCCTGACAAAGTTCGTGCTGTCAGTGCTTTTCCATCTCCCCGTTCACCCCGTGATGTCCGCAGCTTTATAGGACTGTGCTCTTATTTTCGCCGGTTCGTTCCAAACTTTGCCGCTGTTGCTTGTCCTCTCACCAATCTCCTGAAGAAAGGCGTTCCTTTCTCATGGGGACCAGAGCAGGCTAACGCATTCTCCACCCTCATCGCTGTTCTCACCAATCCTCCTGTGTTGGCCCATTTCAACCCGTCTGCCCCGACGGAACTTCGCACCAACGCCAGTGGCCACGGGATTGGTGCCATTCTTGCACAGCGACAACGCGGCCAACACTGCGTGATTGACTACGCCAGTCGTCTCCTGTCATCAGCGGAACAGAACTATTCTATTACGGAACGGGAGTGCCTGGCTCTCGTCTGGGCCGCTGGAAAATTCAGACCCTACTTGTTTGGCCGACCATTCACTGTAATTACCGATCACCACGCCCTATGTTGGCTCTCTTCCCTCAAGGATCCTGCTGGCCGCCTCGGCCGCTGGGCACTGCACTTGCAGGAGTATACCTTTTCCGTTGTATACAAATCAGGTCGGCTCCACAAGGATGCAGACTGTCTGTCCCATTATCCCGTCGATCCCCCTTCCTCTACTGACCACGAGTCGGACCCCTGTTATTCTCTATATCGGACTTTTCTTACATAGCCGACGAACAGCGCTTGGACCCAACCCTCAGTTCTCTTATCGACCGCCTCCGCACACACAGCCGTGACTCTTCCCTCGCCCTGTTCTTCCTTCATGGGAATACGCTATACCGCCGCAACATGCGACCCAATGGCGCTGAGCACTTGCTCGTCGTTCCCAAACACCTACGCTCTGCCGTTCTAGAACAAATGCACGACGCCCCTACAGCTGGTCATCTTGGCCTCTCACGCACATACGACCGCGTGCGCCGGCGTTTCTTCTGGCCTGGACTCTACCGCTCTATCCAATGTTATGTAGCCGCTTGCGACCTCTGTCAACGCCGGAAGAAACCTCCTGTGCTGCCACCTGGGCACCTGCAGCCGATTGCTATCCCGACTGAGCCATTTTCTCGTGTTGGCCTTGACCTCCTAGGGCCCTTCCCCGAGTCCTTGTCAGGAAACAAATGGATCGCTGTGGCCACCGATTATGGCACGCGGTACGTGATCGCTCGCGCCATTCCAACCAGCTGTGCCACAGACGTTGCTGACTTCCTTTTGTACGACGTCATACTACATCATGGTGCTCCCCGTCAACTACTGACCGACCGTGGCCGCTGTTTCCTTTCCCGAGTTGTTGAGGAAATACTTCGTTCTTGCTCCGTTCGGCACAAGTTCACCACTGCGTACCACCCTCAGATGAACGGCCTTACGGAGCGTATTAACCGCACACTCACCGACATGCTCGCAATGTACGTATCCAACAGTCATCGCGACTGGGATATTAGTCTGCCATTTGTCACCTTTGCATATAACTCTTCGCGTCATGACACTGCTGGGTACTCTCCATTCTATTTTCTCTTTGGACGAGACCCCTTACTGCCCTTCGACACTTTGCTTCCCGCCGCTGGCCCCGTCACAACCTATGCCCGCGATACCATCGCCCGAGCCAACGCTGCTCGCCAGATTGCTCGTCACAATCTCACCGTCTCCCAAGAAGCTCAAAAACGCCGCTACGACGCTCACCACCGCGATGTGCACTATCCTCTCGGATCTCTGGTGTTGCTCTGGCTTCCGTGCCGTCGTGTGGGGTTGTGTCAGAAACTTCTGCCCACTACATGGGTCCTTACAGTGTACTACGCCCAGTGACCGACGTGACCTATGAGATTGCACCGCTCCACCCAAAGTCACCGACTGCTACACCCACTTCCGAAATTGTACATGTCGCCCGCCTCAAGCCATATTACTCCCCCTCCACACCGCACGCCTAATACGCACCGGGACGTTGCCTTTTGCCGAGGGGGGTAGTGTTACCGGGAAACGCGGGACAAAAGTGATGTGCTCACTGACAAAGACGACGATCGAGGAACGCGGGCACGACGAAGCGTTGAAAAAGAGAACGACGCTGAGAGAGTGGATTCTGCACGGCTACCAAAGTCTTAGCGTCGAGTTCAGCCCATCGCAGTGCCGTCACATTAAGTACATCCCCGTAACAATATATATAGAATCACGCAATAGCTCATAAAGGTGTTATCGGAATAACAGGGGCACTGTGACTCATGTGCGACATTTGTAAAATGTGCCGTTTACGGCCTGGACTGAACACTCTGGCGAAGGGTTTCGAATTCGAGGCCCTAACCAGCCAGTGGCACTGAGTATGCAACCTCTCGGACCGCATATCTACACAATAACAGGCGAGATAATGTGGCTATTTATGTTTGTTTAACGCTAGTTCAAAGGCAGTCATGCATGAGGAACCAACTAAAAGCGATTCCTCAACACATCATTAGGACGAGTGGTCCCAATTTTTTTCTTCCGATAAACGCTGATGTCTCTTTGTATCCAGCCACCTCGGCTTGTTTACACCTTGGCGACTGACTGACAGGCATTATTCTAACAGTGAGACTCCCTTCAGCTCTGTAACCTTAAAGGGGTTCACAGATTCACAGGACAAGAATTAAAAGAAATGTTCTGTGAAGAAAATGAAGATGAGGGCTGGAATAACCTGATGGTTGCACTGAGGTTCTTTTTTCTGCTTTTCCTAGAAACAAAGGACCAAATACTTTTCCTGCACATTTTTAAATCTAGCCGTACCTTATGTCTGAGTCGGAGCCATGCATCTGTCATGTCTGCACCCACATGTACCTTCTCACACCTTAAGTCTTCCAACACAGTCCATATCTCATTACTACGAACACCACATTAATGAATTTTTTTCAAATAAACGATTTTTTTAAAGTCCCCAACTGATCTGCAGTGTTTTCAATGTAAACCTATTTCAGAATTACGAATTTCAATGCAGCGTATATTTCAGAATAACGTACGTATTTTTTTTCTTTAAGTTAGGAACATTAGTAGTATTACAAACTTGGCTAAAATGAACAGTGACGCCGCTCGCATCTCTTGCAAAGCTGCGGCACTGCGGCGAGCAGTGGTTTAGAGCGACAGAAACCGTCACTTCTATGTATGGTCTAAGGGCTGTAGCTATCATCATCTGCATGTCTAGAGCCAGCTTCTAGCATCACCACAAAGCTTTGATTATCCAGCTCCCAGCAGGTCTAGCCACCTGTCTTTTTTTTTTTTGTGTGCCATTCACCACTTAGTTGCTTGTACTATTTGCGCGTGCAAGAAGGTTTTGTTTTTGTTTTTGTTTTTTGTCACAGATTACCTAATTGCAAAGTTTGTGCGAGATATGACGATGATGCCAGCCAGCGAAGGTGCCAAGAAGGTCGAAGAGCATCCTTTGCTGCAAAAAATCGGTGCGGGGACAAAGCGAATCGGCCTCTGCAGACAGCTAGCATTGCCCCATCAACCATCGCAACTATTTTTGAGGCGAAAGCCTATAATACCTCATCGTTCATACCCGTGAACGGAAGTGTCTATGAATGGAAGTGTCTCTGAGCAGAAGTGTCCGCGTTTCGTGACACCTAACACCAATGAGGCCAAACTAATGATAAAGAGTGGTAGTGGTGGTAATAATGATCCTACCTACCAAATTTCACAACAAAGGTTAGTTTATTATTTATAGATTATAAATCACAACTGCTTACTACACAACTGGTGGCGGCACCCAGTAGCAGCCGCCGCAAGGGTGTGCGCCTGATATACAACCATCAAATATTTTGCTCCGCCCTGTCACACTGCACGACAGAGTGGTGGCGGCACCCAGTAGCAACCATCGCAATTACTCTGCGCTACTACTGGGTGCTACTGCGTGCTGCCACCAGTCTGCGGGACTGGCCAACCACAATGATATTGCAGTAATTCGTAGCAGGTTGCGTCGAGACAAAACCGTACATTCATCGCTCGGTGCAATCACGCACCCGATGAGGTGTTGCGCAAACCGGAAGACGTATGTGCTGTGGTAGCATAACGTAGCATGTAATTGTGTTTGCTGCACGTGGCAGAAGAAAATAACGGATTCCTTCAAATAAATCAATTAGGTTAGTGCAACATTTTCACTTGAGGTTTTGCTTGTCTACAGATGCGCCTACTGCTAAAGTACATCAATTTCTTACCTAGGTTTGGCCCCTGGCTTATAACCACGGGTTTCTTATTACAACAATATTTCAAAATAATGAACAACTTTTTTCAGTCCTGCGTGATTCGTTATACAGTAGAACCCCTTTATAGTAAAGTCACCGGGACCAGCAAAAATCTTTACTATATCAGTTGTTGGTGATGACATGGTCCTGAAGATGCTGCCTGGAAGTTGAATGGGAACTTACTAAACACGCCTTTTTGTTTAATGAAAAAAACACTCAGAAATACCTTCCATCTCTCCCTTATCATCTCTTTGTGCAAGTTTTTTTCAGTTATAAAAATATTTTACATCTTGTGGAAATAACTCTTAAGCAAGAGGACAACTTAGCTACGAATAGACCCAAGTATGATTTATTTATTTATTTATTTATTTATTTGTCTTTACCCTCAGGGCCGTGAAAATGTGAAAATCAGAGCCTTGCATTAACACGGTGTCCATTTTTGCTCTTTGTCTTTTAAAAGGCAATAAATGATAAATGTGCGTGGCAGTCAAGTGCTGCAAGACCGCACACGCTGCACCTCCACTTCTTGCCTCTGCTGCCACATGCTTCATGCTGCACAGTGCTGAGAATGTTCACCCGATTCTTCCCCTTCCCTATTTCTTGCTGTATTTTTACTATCCTTTACTTTCTGAATGGACCGCATCGCCTCCTTTCCATGTTTGTGGACAGCTTTACTTTTTCTCCTACGCGCTGCGTGCTTTTCCTCATGGCTCCAAGACTTCCGTATAGTAGGCTTCTTCCGAATGCTGCTAAGCCTGGTGGTAAAGCCACTTAAAAGAACACTTGGTGTTATTTTTTGTTTTCAAGTATAAAAAATCTTTTCCTCGCGATTCTAGGTAGTGCACAAGCGGCGATATCATATCGTGGAAGTCGTCGCCGCGCCCAGGTGCACTTCATTATAACCAATTTTTAACAAAAATGTCTTTACTATAAAGGGGAAAAAATGTACAGTTGTCTATGGAAGATGGACTGGGACTTCAGTTTCACTTTACTACATCAGTTTTTACGATATCTGAGTTTACTATAGCCGGGTTCTACTGTATCAAGATTTGACTGTATAGAGAATAGTAAACAGGCTCTTCCCTTTGAATTTCTCAGGATCTTCAAAAGGACACAGTAATGTGGGGCTCCAAGTGAGCACATTTTAATTCTTCAATCATGGATATGTCAAACAATTATGTGATTTCTGTGTACAATACATTTAAAACTTATAGCAGCTAAAAAACACAAGCTGCAACGTACGTACCTTCTCGCAGAAACACAAACCCAATCTAACATCGGCACAATCGTACACTCTGTCATTTAAATGCCACACAGGATGGTGTAACGCACAAAAAACCAAACTTACCTCATCCGACGGATCTGACAGTGTCTGCAGCAGTTTCGGGAATATCTCCTCCACGTGGACAAAGATCTACAAACAGAAACAAGCCTAAGCAAAAAAGCCTTCACAGTCTTAGCACAACACTGAGGATGGCCCCAAAACAAGAAAATGGTTTTAGAAGCCTGAATTAAGTTTGCTTCTTTCACAAGGATGCTCAGAAAACAAAATTTGCGAAAACAAAACTGACAGCTTAAACGATAAAATGTAGCAATGTGATCACACTTCCCAGTTGACAGCAAGCAAAAGTCATTTCTCTTTTCCGCAGCTTCATGCACTTAATTATTAAGTGCATAATCCATAATTGGGAAGGAATGAAATATAAAAAGTACTACAGATGTAATACCCCTGTTACACGGGCGTTTTCAACGGCAGTTCAGTTGGCGGTCAGTTGAACTGAACGGCAGTTAGCGATGTTACACGGCAGCGCCAACTGCAGTTGAAATCTCAACTGCGGTTCAGTTCAACTGAGGTCGGCAGTCCCAGTTGAACCAGTCAACTGACAAGGTGGCTGTCAGCGGACGCGCCGCATCGACCGAGTCGGCGGCATTTCCAACCGCTGTGCGTTCTAAAATCAGATGAAAGGTTGCTGCCTTAGCTAACGCAAGTCCCAGCCTGCAACTTTAAATACTCAAACGAGTGTCAAAACACAAGTGCGCGAAGCGGCACCAAAAGACGACGATTAAGCAGCGAAGCCAGACGCACCTTAAATGGATTGATTTGGCTTTGTGTCGAGTTCATTTGTTCCATACCCGAAAAAGAAAACGCGTGCAAAATGTGCAATTTAATAATATAAAGTGTGCAAATGTTGTACAAAGTAATTTATATATGAAAAATCAAGCGCTTTTTTTTAGTAAGAATTGCTTGCATGTGGAGGATCACGTGATTCAACTGAGGTTCGCGATATGTTCCGTGTAACTACAGTCGACTGCCGTTCAGTACAACGTCAGTTGGAACGCTGAACTGTGATATAACTGAACGGCAGTTGAAATTGCCCGTGTAACACGGGTATAAGAGCATAGCCTCTTTTGAATGTGGAGACAGAGGTGAAATCACGCACGAGTAGCACGCAAGTTTCTGTGTGAAATATATTTGCTGCCCTGCGAAAATAAGAATGGCAATCATATTTTATTTTTTAATATGGGGCCAATTATAATGAACTATGTTGGTCAAAGGCAGACTGGGCAATCGGCATCTGGAATGAAGAGCCCTGGCAACATGAAACACGGGCTAGCAAACCACAGCTTATTGCACATATGAAAAATCATTACGTAATGCAGGCATGGATACCCAGTGATGCCACAGCATAACCCCCATGACATCATGGCTGGTACTATATTGGTGCGATACAAAAGCTCGCACAATTCCCTCACCGAGGTGCACTGCACACAGTGTTCAGAACCTCCGGTGTTCTGAACACTCTCCCATGCCACTTGCTAGCATTTTGTCAGCCCAACTTGTTAGTCTTATTGATTGAGTGCGTATCAATAATGATCCTGTGGACACCAGCCAGCTAATTGAGGATACAAAAATTAAAGGGGGACGAGGGTCTCAAAACTGACTTTTAATTATGGCTAGAATCTCATGAGACTTTTGCACGTAGATGTGGTTTTCTCTCCCGATTTCAAAAATGTACTCATAATTGAGCTGGTGGTCGTAGATCAAAAGTTATCTGCATTTTGTTGCTTTTAATTACATAGATTGATAGCCAAAGACTTCCCATACTCCTTCGTTTTCCTCTAAAGGCACGTCATCCTCACATATTAAGTCGAGAGTAAAAGGCTTCATTATTTGATACTGGAACTCATTAAGCTAATCTCAAATTGATATTTATCCATTGCCTAAACTAAAAAATTAAAAATGTCATCGGGCGCCTCATTTCTCTCTGAAGAAAATGATACCAAAGCTATTTGTGTGAACTAAAAATAAGTTATCAAAACCCTGCGTAATACTGTAGAGATCGACCAAAAATATAAAACTAAGAAAACGGCACTTGAAGTTTGACCACATACAGTCGAACCCGGATATATCGAACTCGAAGGGGATCGCGAAATAGTTCGATATATCGATAATTCGATATACAGAAATCGGCTTGTGACGGCACTTACGATGCGAAAAAATGATACCGTATTTGTCGCGTAATCAACCCACTCGCATAATGTACCCACCCTCCACTTTTGCACCCGAGAATTTAAAAAAACAAAAAAGCGTTAAGGCCAGCTCGCTCACATGCAAGCGACTGAGCGATCTCAGCGACGAGCGGCAGCAACTGAGCGAAAATTTTTAAACTTGTTGGAACTGCGTCCCTCTCGCCGCTCGAGCCACCGCGGCAGCTCAAAACAAGGTTTCTGTGTCGCTGCGGCAGAAAATCGCGACCGTTTTCGCTTGCATGTCGATGGCGCGCGTCAGTCCGTTTCGGTCGTCTCATCCACAGCTCATTGGCAGCGTGCCAAGATGTTGCGCAGCGATAACATCGGGGCGCATTTATCTTTTGATAGCTCCTGCGGTGGGCGGGGAGCGAACTTGGCAGAGTGCCCGTGATGGCTTGATTGCACAAGCCTGGTTCGATTTATCACGCCACGCTTGGGGCGGGCGTTATGATAGCAGCAGCTGACCGCGTGCTTTCGCTGATTCATACATGCAAGGATAAACGATAAAAAAAATAAAAAAAATAAAATAAACATCCCCGCAAAAAAAAAAAAAAAAAAAAAAAAAAAAACCTGCCGCTTCTTAACGTCCGCAGCCTCCATATCTTACACTACGCCGCGTGTACAGCACAACGATAAGAAAAAATGACTCGTAAAAAACAAAAACAAACAAAAAAAGAAACAGAGAGAGCTGCCGCTTCTTAACATCCGCAGGCGCCATAGCCACGTCCGCCGCCGCGCCACCGCACGCAGAGGTTCGCAACACATGCTGGAGAAAGCGTCCGACATCTGTCTGAAAACGGGCTGAGCTGGCTTGGCGCATGCGTTGCGCGTGCTGAAGGAGAGAGATAGCTCGGCAAAAGAATGGGCACACCCACGCACATGGCTTGCAAACGTCATGTGTTGGCACGTGGGAAATGACAACTGCAGATGCGCGCGCCTTTGGGGAATGGGCGCGGCACTGCCCAGATCAGCCATCGCCAAACTGTCCCCTCTCATTCCTTCCGCGCGTGGCTTGAAAACGTCATGCGGCAAACGGCCAAGGGTGATGCGATCGCCTTTGGGGAAGGCACACTTTCCAGTGCGTGATGCGGAGTTCGATATATCGAACGACCGGTGAAATTGAGTTCGATATATGACGCGGCTTTCCTATAGTTTTACATGGGATTTTCAAGGGGATATTTCGTGAGTTCGATATAACCAAAATTCGATATATCCGGGTTCAATATAACCGAGTTCGACTGTATTATAACTTGAAAGATCAGTAGCCTGTGATATTCTCACCACTGACTGTGATATTTCTCACCAAAAATGACATGCTCTTCCCATTTCCAAAACTGTCTTTGGGTTTTGAATATGTCAATTAAAACTGAAGCAATCACCATTACACATGGCAAGATAGTGTATGCCATTAGGAAATCAGCAAAAGTTTGGCATGACATGCAATAATTATTTAATGGTAATTTGCAAAATCCTGATAGAGTGATGTAAATATTGAATCACCCCCTGATATGACTGCAGTGATAAGTTTGTCACTGTCACTCAATGAGAATCTAGAGAAAAAGCCCAGGAAGGCTGAGTGAAGCAGCACGGAGAAAAACGCATTTGCAATTCGAGACAAACATTAGCTTTTGCTACACAGCAGCTATGGCAATATAAATGAAATCGTTGCGAGGGTTCGTTCTACGAGAAAGGAAAGGCTATATACTAAACATGTAACAGTACCCTCCCCAAATACTGGCAAAAGCTTGCCACAAAGACCATATACCCCGCCACTAGAACCAGCCTGAGAAGCTTCATCTACCACTTCATATGCCTGTGGCAGAAAAAAATACTCAAAACCTACGATAAAATGATCTAGCTATATTATTAAATTTGCACACAGTTTAAGGCTAAAGCATGGCGGCATACTAGAATGACCTAATAAATTGGCTAATGTTCTAAAATGAAACTTTGCTGTACAGCAGATGCAGGGCTGCACGCAGGGTCCCTTGCTTGAGCTAAAGCTCGAACTTCCCCACCCCTTGAGTCCAGCGACGCGATTTCGCAAGCAATTTGCCATAAAAAAAAAAAAATGGCCGTGGAATTTGTGGCTCAGGAACGCAGGTAACTGCGCGATGTCAGGCTCGCCTGTCGTCTGAAGCGACGTGATAAAAAAGCAATGATGTGGCCGCGTTGGTAGGGACCGTGAGTACTAACAGAACAGTGCAATCTATCAATGCTGTCTTGGATGCCTCTGAACCTCTCACAAACGATTATATACCACCGGATGTGCTGCAGCTAGGCCGAGAACACGCCACTTCAGATACGACATGCGACCCAGGCAGCACGACGTCGTACTTGTTCTTCAACGTGCACTCGTTAAGCGCTTTCGTTTTTGATACACTCTTGATACGGCTACGTCCACCGTGCTACGTCTAAAGACCAGCGCCGGCCGTGAGAACAATTGATACGATCACGAAAGGGCATCAGAAATGTGCGAAGCAGCAGCCACGATGGCGAACGTTTAAAAAAAAAATTTTTTTAGAAATGGCAAGCCAATCACGCTGGCCAATGGGAAGTGCTAGACGAGGAGCTCGCTTCGCCAGCGTGCACTCAGCCAATCAGTGGACCGAAAACTGCTTTTAAAAATCCCGCGACGGAGGTCGTTCTGCTCGAGGGACATCATCTGGAGATGCCGCAAACTGTGCAAAAAGAAATAATCTTCAAAAAAAGCCCAAGATGGCAGCGGCCAGCCGGCTACTTCACCCGCGGCGCGCGCGGAAAGTTCGAACAATTTTTGCCATTTCGAGGCTCCTGTGGCATTTTAAAAGTCGATTTTATCGTATTTCTTGACCAAATTCAGTGTTTATATTTTGAAGGCTAGTGTTCAAAGGTACAAACATTCCGAAAATGCGTTTTTCTCAAAATCGATTTTTAGCCCATTTTTAGTCCCCCCTTAAACGAGTATAGGCCACCAACATCAGCAGCTATTAGGAAGATGACAACTGTGAAGGTTAGCTACCATAACTGCTGCAATGCATGGTAAAAAAGAAAAAAAAGAAGCCATGAAAACCCTGTGAGTGCAGGATGACTTTTCTACACTAACTCCTTTTGATGAGAGTGCCACGGAGCATCTCGAAATGATTAGGGGATTAGAAGCAAAAAAGAAGTAGGAAAAGAAGTAAAAGAAGAAGAAGAAAAAGAAGTAATAAAAGAAGGAAAAAAAAAGAAATGTAAAAACAAGAAGAAAAAAAAAGCAGAAGACGACAGATAATTCGATAGTTGGTAGAGGCTAATGACAACAGTGAGTTGCTAGGGCAGAAGGTTCGGTCGAATGTGACAGCGGCACATTAAATCCAGGTGTCCCCAGAAAAATTCGCTGCAACATTCACAACTTTCGCTCTACCACCCCACAATAATTTTTTTTTTTTTTTCGGGGGGGGGGGGGGGGGAGGTAGGAGAAGAACGATGTTAGCCTTGGCAATAATAGTTTGCCATAACTCTTCTGACAGCTGTAGGTCGATGAAAAGATTGATGTCCACGCTGGTCACCTCAGTGGCATCTGCAAGCTTTTTCTTCTATTTTCCCTTTCACCTTCCTAGCCTTGCACTAGCCAGACTCTTTACAGAAGACACACAGCTCTGAAATGCTTTCAACTTTCTTTACTCCCACAGAGAACAAGAGGCAGGCTTCCTCCACTGACCTTGTTAGGTATCTTGGTGAAGAGGTGCAGGAACCAACGCAAGACAGCAATGCGCGTCTGCATCGACACGTGCATGAGCTGCCGCGTCAGCACGTTCACCAGCGGCGTCAATTCCAGCTCGCCCGTCACAGCAGGAGTGACCACACCCGTGGTGACGCTGTCGTCGTGCTCGAGGTCACCCCCGATCCTGTGCTGCAAGCCGAGGCCGCGTGCCGTGGGTGATCCACGTTCGCTGGTGGCGGCGGAAGAGCCATGTGGGTGGTCATCTTGCTCAGTGACCAGCTGCATGAGCCTCGTGTTGACCGCCTTGGCTGTCTCACGGATGTCTGCAAGGAGGGAAACCCCGCATGTCCTGAATTTGCCCCAACAAACCATGTTGAGTATGGAAAGATAAAGTACCTCGCTCGCACCTCTTGAGAAATAAGAACGGTGCTAAGCAGACGACACACACCAGAGAAAGTAGACTGGAAGCGTGCTTACTGGCAAATAAATAGCTTTTCACTTTATTTAATAGCTTAAGGTATTAAATTTGAGTGTAAACATAAATGTTATCACAAACCAAACATTACAGTGAACACTTTAAAAAGAAAATTTAGAAATAGGAAGCTTGAGATGGGAAAGAAATCTTTTCTGGAGCACACATCCTCAGCAGACAATTTCCTATAAAAAAATTTTATGCTTAGCTACTAATTCTCTAAATTTTGCTAAACTTCATTTGGGTGATTAGCGCCAATGGAGAGTTCAAAGCCAAAGATAAGACAACGCTGTTTCAGTTTTTGAACTGAAAAAAAAAAAAAAAAAAAGAAAAGAAAAGATGACCCCACACAACAGCACCGACAGGACATTCACACAGCACGGTCAACTTTTGCAGTGGCTGCGAATCACGGGGACCCAACATGACAGCCCTACAGGACATCTACAAAGCACCGCCAAAGAAAGAACAAGGAACACGCTCCTGGAAAGAAAGAAGAAAGTGTACCCCTAAAATTGTTTTCTGCTCACCTTCCCGGAGAAATGAGGAGAAGCTGTCTAAAGGAAGCGCATTTTCTTGGGGGGAAGGTTTCTTCCCAGTGTGGAAAAGGCAGGGCACCATCGCGCCTGCACTGGCGGAGGGGGGTGGTGGCACAAGAAAAACAGCACACGTCAACACAGCACAGCTACAAAACAGCACAAGAAAAAGCAACACAGAGCAGAACAGCACAGTGCAGTTCAGCCCAGCACTGTAGAAGAGGTACACTATAAAAGCCATAACCATAGGAGGTTATGGCTATGATATGGCCCTGCCCATGAGGCTTGGGTGCAGTTAGGCCAGGTTCGGTTAACTTACGTTACGCTAGGTTGCAGGAAACAGTACTTAGGAAAGCAGCATATCTTTATGTCACATATTTGTCATTCTTTGTTATAATATAAAGTAAAATTGTGCAACCTAAGAATTAGACGTATCGAAGTGCCAGCATTAGAAGTGACAATTATACAGGTGCTTGTCGATAATTACAATGAGGAATCACTCTGCTGTCTCAATGAATATCATTCTGCGTAAATTTATCCAGTAAGGTGGGTTAGGCTGCAGAAGCAAAAGAAAAAAAAAAAAAAGAAAGGAAATCGTGAGCAGGTAGAGTAGACGACGAGGTGAATTTCATTTTTGAATTTTCTGGATTCCACATCCATAATGCAGTAGAAAAGCTAAAGCTAGATAAATAAATCCAAGCGAGTGAGAACTTCATAACCATTATTTCTGCCATATGCACTCTTCAAGCAAAGCTGCGCTGTCGTACTGTGCTGCACCGTGCCGTCTTTTCCGTGCGCTGTTTCATTGCTATGCTGTATTTTCCCTGTGCTGTTTTTCTCCCTGTACCATTTTCGTCACCGTGCTTTTTCTCCCATGCTGTTCTGACGCGTGTTGTTCCTTCGTGGCACCCAGGCAGCAATCTGACATGGTCACATCTCAGCAGTGCACAGACTAAAAGACGTGCATGTGCCAAGTGGGTGTTGACTCGAGGCTTAAGAACACTGAGGCCCCTTCTGACTTGGCATCATGGCAACAAGAGTTGCGCGGCACAGATATTTCATCTTGTCTGGTGGAACGTCGCTGTGTTTTACTCAATGCCGTCAAGCTCTCGTGTGGTATGATGCAATATTCGATCGAAGATGACCAGCGGCATGTGTTTGTTCCGTTCAAGAAGTGCCCAGATGTGTTTTTCAGCTGTGCAAAAAGCGAAGCGACAAATTTCATGAGCTCGCAGGCCCTGATTTTGTAATTGACAGTAAGCACATTTTTCTGGTATACTCGTGCGTTCACGTATTTCTGAGAGCACGAACAAGCGCGTATTAGTTTGCTTTATTGCCCTCCCGAACGAATCGTGCTGAATGCCGACCGATCGCGCTCTAAAAGCATGCAGACGGCATGCGATCAATGGCAGCGCTTTGAGTGATTCTTTCTTGGCATTTAATTAATTCGAGTTCAGCAGGTCATGTTGAAGGAGCTAGCTCTCTCACATGACGGCTGCCATAGGAAGGTCATGCCGCTAGCATGACCGCTTAGTACAGACGCATCCCTAGACGGAATCATAATACAGTGAAACCTCGTTATAACGAACAGTAAAAAAATCAAAAATAGTTTGCTATATCAATAATTCGTAATATAAAATTTCGTAGAAAATACATACAAGAGCAGCAAAATTCAATCGAAGAAGGCACAGCAACTTGGAGGGTGCTTACTTGGGTCACGTCCATTACGCTCAAATAACTGCGTTATCGCGGCCTGCTTTTTTGTGTTGATCGTGTTCCATATCACGCCCTGTTCCACAGTTTGCAAACATTCAACAAGGGCAAACCCACTGCCCTCAATAGCACTGCAGTGGCGGCGCAGTGAATCCAATGCAGCAAGCGTTTCTTGTGAAGTCAATGTTCTCATCATCTGCAGGGTCAGCCTGAGTTTTGTCTGTGGCATGTTCAGAAATTTCCGTAGCGATTTCAGCATCCATCAGTAGAGCCGTGGTTGCTGCAATGTCATCGCCGACTACAAAGTCTTCGACAGTCATTGTTGCAGGCACGCCACCAACAAAACACGAAAAATTGTTACAGGCCTCATCGAGCTCGCGGAGCTCTGCTTCGTCCGGATCGTCCCCATCGTCACTTGATGCGCGGACCTCTGCTGGAATAAAACCTGCGTGCCGAAAGCAGTTGGTAATCGTTTCGCCTTTCACGCTGTCCTATGCTACTTTAATGCTCCCAGCAAGTTGATCTTCAAGTCCTGCTTCATACGAAGCTTCACGAGAAGAGTGTCAGTCTCCCCTTGTAAACTGCCTTGAACGCCCTGATTTTATCTCGAGATTGTTCTTTAATGTCAGTGCTGCTTTTTTTCACGTTCACTGCCATCACAGCACTACGCACACCCGCGCACCACACTCGACACGATGACCGCCACGACGCCGCTGCTAACACTAAAACGCAAAAGACGCAGTAAAAGAGCAAAAGCAACATTCGATCGCACCGCCGCCACTACTGCTGAAGTGGTACTGTCAGCGACTGTGAGATGCGAACGATTTATTTAACTGTTAGCTTTCAATGCCGACGTGGCATCTGTAGCGCTGTCAGCGCCTGCGAGGTAATTCAGTGCCAATCTCGAATAGCTTGCTGAGACCAACTTCTTACGTGCTCAGACAAGAAGACGCAGCTGGCGCTTGTCTCATGGGCCCAGAGCGTCGCCCACACCTGGGAGCCACGCCAGGCCAACATGCCTTATGATTACTCTTTTAGCAATAGAAGTTGTTTCTCTCTCTCTCTCTCCTACGAAGTAGTCCTGCACGTTTGCTGCGCTGCACAACACACTTGTAGTGCAACGAAGCTTGCCTCCTGCTATTAAAGTGAGGTAGTGCTTGGCATCGCGAAGTTCGTTATATCCATTTTATACCGAACCGCGTTTGCAATGGGAAGTTAAAAATACATCTGTTTGACAAAAATATTTCGGAAGAGCTCGATATATTCAATAATTTGTTATATGCGTGTTCGTTATATTGAGGTTTGACTGTATAGGGCATTCAAAGGTTGTCGTGTCCCAATCGAAAAGTGCTCTTACTGGAACCATCTTATGAATATTTGTACGCCTTGAATGATTATTATTATGTGGTACGAAACATGCTTTGCTACTTTCCATACTGCGGGACCCATTCACGTGGTATTGATAGCTGCCGGGAAAAATCACACTTCCTAGTACACAGTTTAAGAGACTGAATTACACGAGAAGGCAGAAATAATTTTTTTTCCCGCACACTCAATGACTATAAACTACCGATAATATATTTTGTTTGTCTGGAAGAAAAAATCAAAAACTAAAAATGTCTGTACTAGGGAGGGAAATCACTCAACTAAGCATGAATTATCTCGCGCGTGCGCTGCTGTTCTCGCTCACAATTTTCCATGCTTTGTGGGACCCAAAAGTCGAGTTTTGTGAAGGACATATAATTAAAAAACCCCAAAGCCAATAGACTTTTGCATCAAGCGAGGAGGTTGTCGAAACGCCTCCTCTCTGGACTTTTGCAAACCGGTTCCGCTGCCGCCTCTACCGTGTTGACGTCAGGCGCACACAACAGCCCAGCGAGCAATATGGTGACGCCCAGGAGGCCTTCGTTGCAGAGGTCTATAATAGGTCTGCATTGACCCCTTTTCCACCATGCTTAAGTCCTATGCGTTTCAAGCGTTTGGTAGGACTTCAGACCGTCTGCATCGGACAACGCCAGTTCACGGAGTGGAAAAATAATTACATGCTTGCCCAGATTACTCTTTTTCAAAGCGAGAACTGCTAATGGGTACGTATACTAAGGGGTGATGCATATTGTGCCGGATCTGAATATGGCTAACGCATAATTTGAGGCAAAACTGCAGCTCCCCGACGCTCCTTGCAGCAGGGAGACCTGACTGAAAATGACGCTTTTTTCCACCAAGCCGGTTTTCCTTCGGCGCACCCCCCTCGTCATGTGCCCCTGTGACATCACATTGCTTGCAGACAGGGAGAGGTCTATTGGAATCAAAAGGAAGTTGGAATTAGCAAGCTTCAGAATAAGGTGGCTCTACTGGTTGGCGCCAATGAGCTATCCTTCCGTGTTACCACCACACTGGACGATAAAATGGGGGCGAATTTTCCTTACGAAGTGCGCCTAAAAAGTAAAATTGTAAATCTCGTCTTGTGACCCCCTCAAGGCCCCCCTCCCCAATCTTGTCGCTCCGAGGATTTAAAGGCATCTCACCAGCGGCGTGTGTGTGCGAGGGTGACTCTGGCCGCCGGGGATCATCATACGAGAGCGTAGGCAGCACAGCTTCGAGGATGCCGGCCGCATGGGGAAGCAGCGTGCGACCGGAGAGCGCCACGAATTCCCGCATCCAGCTGATGGCCGTGTACTGCACCAGTTCCTCTGTAATGCACACCAGAATGGGGGCAAACGACACATTATTCTAGAAAAAAATGTGCTCCAGGGCCTCAGATGCATGCATTCCATGTTTCTTTTCTTTGCCTTTAGACTTCAAATATATAACAACGTAAGAAACACACACTGAGAGAGGCGTGCCATAACTTCTGCTAACAAAAATTGATAATGCTAGCACATGATTATAAAAAGCAATACGTAATGCAGCTCTAACAGCAATATAATTTGCAATACAGTGCAACACATATCAGATCATGTATTTTGCTGCCCTTGGAAGAAATATAGAAGCAGTTGAAGGCATATTCAGAAGAGGAGATAGCTGAATAAAAATATCAATGGTGGATTTTAGGGGAATGTGCAATTTAATGCTGCAAAGCTGTTCACCAGCAACAATAAGTAATTCTGCGCGACTAAACCTTGACAGAACAAAGACAAAATTCGAAATACAAAGTTCTTAACTGCCCGTTCCATTATTCTGTTCAGTGGAAGACGGCTATTATGCGGGTGCCGCATTTCCCTTTGTAGCAAAATGTACCGGCCTCGCCATACTGTCATGAACTCAAACACTTGGCAGCTCTAAACTGCCCCACTTTTGTTCTTTTCTACAACTGCAATTCATAAAAGTAGCCCACAATCAAAACTTGGTCCCCTTATCACAGCCACCACTGTGTGCTGGTTATTGTTAAAGTTTTTAAACACTGCTTTGAAGCACACCAGGAAGTACTACTTTTTCAGCGCCAAAATTTGCTCAGCAAATATAATGCCACAAGCTACGCAGAGTGCTCCTCCCTACACTTCATTTCTCTAAAATGGAGCTTCTCAATGTACTGAGCCTCCACACCTCCCTCCTCTCCTCTCCCCTATGCCCAGCAGTCCCCAATAGATGGCCGAAATTCAAGTTATAATCACTGCATGTGCAGCGAAACAGTCTGCTGTGAGCAGCCGAGGTTTGATGAGTCCAACAATGGATTCAGGCAGGGAAACACGATCTCCCCAGTACTATTCACAGCCTGCTTAGAGGAGTATTCTGATACTTGGAATGAAACAGTTAGGGATATAATCTGCGATTCACTGATGACATTGCCTTGCTAAGTAACTCAGGGGATGAACTGCGAAGAACGATTGATGATCTAGACAGGAAAAGTAGAAAGGCGAGCTTGAAAATCAATATGCAGAAGAAAACGGTAATGTTCAACAGACTCGTGAAGGAACAGCAGTTTACGTTAGGTAGCGAAGCACTAAAAGTAGTAGGGGAATATGTCTACTTAGGACAGGTAGTGAACGCTGATCCGAACAGCGAAAAGGAAATCACAAGGAGAATTAGATTGGGATTGAGCGCATTCGACAAGTACTCACAGATTATGACAAGCAGTTTACCGGTATCGCTCAAGAGGAAAGTATACAACAGCTGCATCTTACCTGTACTCACAAATGGCAGTCAAACGTAGAGGCTAACGAAAAGAGTTATATTTAAGTTGAGGACAATGCAGAGGGCTATGGAGCGGAAAATGGTATGCGTAAGGTTAAGAGATAGGATCCTACGTGCAGAATGGGTCAAAGAAATAACTCGATTTAATGACAATCTAGTGGAAATCAAGAAGTGGGCATGGGCAGGACATGTAGTCTGGAGAGGATAACTGATGGTCGCTTAAGGTAACAAACTGGATTTCGAGGGAAGGAAAATGTAGCAGGAGGCGGCAGAAAGTTAGGTGGGCGGATGAGGTTAAAAAGGAAGAATATGGGAGAGGCCTTCACCCT
Organism: Amblyomma maculatum; assembly: GCA_023969395.1. NCBI lineage: Eukaryota > Metazoa > Arthropoda > Arachnida > Ixodida > Ixodidae > Amblyomma > Amblyomma maculatum. The sequence continues at coordinate 19,197 of JAJIZL010033471.1, forward strand.
GCAATGGATACAATGTGGCTGATGATGATGGATACAGGTGCCCGAAGAAACCCAGAAGCCACTACTCCAAGGAAGTTGACCAATCCACAAAGCCCAGTTTGAAAAACTCTGCTCTAACTAAGTGACTGCAACAAGTTCGGATAAGGTGGTGCGACCCTGCCTTCTCCGTAATGACCCCACACCAGTTTGTCAGGTGACTAGCTAGCCACATGAGCTGACGACAACAGTCTAAAAGAGCGCCCCAAAATATTATGTCCGCAGTGGGAACACAAAAATTTCCGCGACATTGTGCCGAGGGGGCATAATGTGACAGAAAAAGAAAAAAAGAAGCAAAAAATTAACATAGGCAACCCGTGATTCACTGTTAAGAGCCACATAATATTTCAACAGGCTCAAAATTTGTGCGAGCACTCTTTCACACTCGATAATCTCAAGGCACTTGCTCACCAGAAGAGTGCGAGTGAACAATGAGGTTTCGGATCATGGCGGCAAAGTCCACCCTGTCCGGGTGCTTGACTATGTTGCGCAGAAACTCACTCAGGGTCGTCTCGCACCTGCAGCACACAACCAGAAGACGATACCATGTAAGAATGCCAGTTCATCATTCTGCCGAGCTTAGGTCTCAACTATGACGTGCATAATGGTGCGCAATTCAGGGCCATTTCCCGTTCAGACGCATGAAGCTCAGCCAGAAAAATCATTGCGATCTTGTTACACTCCTCGACGGCTCACTGTTTTGTCTCGAAGATCATTCTCTATTCTGCCAAGGAGCAGCATGGAGCGAGAGAAAGCCCTATCTTCCTAACGCTTCAACATGTAATACCAATTAGTGTGTCAGTGAAATAATTAGCATAGTGATTATACATTTCAAATCGGCACAAGACTGAACCTTACTGTAGAGTTTCGTAACACCTGGCCCAACAAAAAAAAAAAAAAAAAAAAAAAGTTTCTTAGGCTCTTGAACCTAAAACTATAGAGGATCCAAAAGATGAACATTTGATATCTGCAGTGCATGCTGTTTTCTCGAGCTAACAGCAGTGATGTCAGTGTAGTTTCCTTTCTTTTTTTTTTTTTTTTGCTTTTTTTGTACACACATCTAAAACTAGACTTCACCCCCATTCCTTTTGAATAAGAAGTCGTAAAGTCATCGGCATTTCATAGTTTAAATCAACAGGCAGTTATGTTATGTTTTACACTTCTAAATCTCATTTTCTCAGTGATACAGCAGAATTCGATCCTACAAATCTTGGAAATACATGAAAAGCATCAGCATCACCTGAGATTCATATCATTCAAAAACCAGTAAAATTTTGGTGTGACACTGGTAATGGCAATGCGTGCTGCTCAAATGACAAGGACAGCAGCTCTCGAATTCATTATCATCCATGGTGGCAAGGAACTGATTGGAACACCTGAATTTCTGCAAGCTCTACACAATGCCCATAGGTTAGGGAATTTCGGAAACTTGTGTCGCACCAAAATTAGAACAATCCATAACCATACCCCATTCTACCAGAAATGCGTCCTTTGTTGCCAAACATCAACACAGCAGCAATAAGCTGCAACCAGCTTTTTACTAAAAGCAATAATCAGACAGGCATATACTCCTTCAAATGTCCCCTGGATGTACCTTGGCTGTTCGATCCGTATTGGCAACTATCTCCTTTCCACATCATTCAAAACAGTTCTTGGCACACAGTCCAAAGAGAATGCAAAAAAGCTGCATATGAGTGACCTTTATCTGTGGGCAAGAAAACATGACACTAAAGCCCTGCACAAGCAATGCCCGAGAAAAAAAAATGCTCACTACTGAAGTCACAATTGTGAAACGCACATAGAACGCATACTTTTACATCCCAGCTGCAAACGTTTTGTGCAAAAAGTCCTTGTGCACTTGCATATGTTTTGTAATTTTTTTAGAGAGCTCTTAAGAAACTAATGACAGCCACAGTATTGCACCAATAGTGCGATTGAGTGGGCTGCGTTGTGGGCATCCAAAGCAAGCAAAATAGATCACATAATATATTCTATTGTTAGCTCAAAACCTATAGCGGTGCAATGATAACCAATTCATGCTTCAATAGTACATACATTTCCTGTACTCCAACCTCCTGTCCTGCTTCAGTTAAGAACCTCAGCATGTTCTGACTAGTTTGAAGAAAGGTATGGCCAGAGCCTGAGGCCCAAGACAATGCTTGCTAGCCAAAATTCCAGGTGGTCATAGAAACCTTTTCTGTCATGGCCAATTAACACCCAATTAACTGGGAGGGACTCAGTGGAAGACGTGTTGAATTGAGCAGGAAAAGAACAGATAAAATGCCGTAAAGCTACATTTCCACGGGGCATGTGCATGATTGGATGTTTTACTAAATGCTTTTCAAAAAAAGAAAATGGCAGCCCTTGTTCAGTGAAAGCTTAACCAGACATATCATTATTGCTGCCAAAGTTTTGCACAACAAAAATGTAGCATTCGAATGTACACAGCAAGAAAAACACACAGCTAGGAAAAGTAACAGTTATAACATAGCATACACTCAGTAGTGCCATTAGTTACGTAGTGCCATTAGTTACGTGTCAGAAAAGTAATTCTGAAAAGTAATTGTGGAAACACTGAGCCCAAACTTGCCAAGAGTATTACAGTGAAACCTCGTTATAACGAACAGTTAAAAAATCGGAAAATAGTTCGCTATATCCATAATTCGTAATATAAAATTTCGCAGAAAATACATGCAAGAGCAGCAAATTTCAAACAGAGAAGGCACAGCAAATCGGAGGGTGTCTACTTGGGTCACGTCCATTTATTTATGTGCAAAGAACTGCGTTATCACGGCCTGCTTTTTTTGTGTTGATCACGTTCCGTATCACGCCCTGTTCCATAATTTGCAAACACTCAACGAGGGCAAACCCACTGCTCTCAATAGCACTGCAGTGGCAGTGCAGTAAATCCAATGCAGCAAGCGCTTCTTGTGAAGTCGGAATCTTCTCATCATCTGCAGGGTCAGCCTCAGCTTCGTCTGCGGGATGTTCAGGAACTTCCACAGCGATTTCGGCATCCGTCAGTACAGCCATGGTCGCCGCGATGTCGTCACCGCCTACAAAGTCCTCTACAGTCATTGTTGCGGGCATGTCACCAACAAAACGCAAAAAATCGTTCCAGGCTCATAGAGCTAGCAGAGCTCTGCTTCTGCTTCGTCGGGATCGTCCCCATCGTCCTTTGATGCACGGACCTCTGCTGGAACAAAACCTCCGTGCCGAAAGCAGTTGGCAACCGTTTCGCCTTTCAAGCTGTCCCATGCCGCTTTAATGCTCCCAGCAAGTCGATCAAGTCCTGCTTCACGAGAAGAGTGTCAATCAGTCTCCTTTTGTAAACTGCCTTGAAGGCCCTGATTTTATCTTGAGATTGGTCTTTAACATCAGTGCTGCTCTTTTTTTCACGTTCACCGCCATCACAGCACTATGAACACCCGCACACCACACTCAACACGACAACCGACGCTAGCCTCCGCCGAACACTACGACGACCACGCCGCGACACCACGCCTCTGCTAACACTAAAACCAAAAAATGGGAAAGACGCAAAAACCAAAAAGGCAAAAGCAACATTCGATCGCGTCGCTGCCGCCGCTGCTGAAGCGGCGCTGTCAGCGATTGTGAGATGCAAACGATTTCTCATGGCCTCTGAGATCACCTGATCTCGGAGGCCATAGATTTCTTTGGTTGTCAACTCCTAATGCCGTCGTGGCATCTGTGGCGCTGTCAGCGCCTGCGAGGTAGTCCTGAACGTTTGCTGCACTGCACAACACACATGTAGTGCAACGAAGCCTGCCTCCTGCGTCGCGAAGTTCGTAATATCCATTTTATGCCGAACCGCGTTCGCTATGGGAAGTTAAAAATACATGTGTTTGACAAAAATATTTAGGAAGAGTTCGATATATTCAATAATTTATTATATTCGTGTTCGTTATATCGAGGTTCGACTGAAACATGCAGTAGCAAAAGTGTGAGTAACGTGCCGTCAAACGTCGTGCAAAGCTCAGAAGTCCCTTTTAGCAGGCTGCAAAAGAAAGAAGCCAAAGGCCGAAGCCCAGAGGCTATCACAAGGTGTCAAATCATAGATTTTTTAACACAATCTCCGGACAAAATGTCAGTCAGGAGAGGCATGTTGCATTGTGAACTCTCCCAGTTCCAGGAAAGCAAGAAGGAGTCAATCAAAAATCAAATCGATGTTCATTAGTTTTTTTTCTTTCTTTTTTTTTTTTTTTTTTGACAGTCACAGGGATCGCCCACAAGAAACTTCTGCCTCCAGGTCAGAATGTCAAACATTTTACCACGAAGTTCACGAAAGACCTAGGCAAAGGGCGGCACATGGACGGAGGTTGCTACGTGGATGTGAATGCTTCACCATAACAGTGCGCCCTGTCACACAGCAGCCTCCGTCCATGAATTTTCAACAACAGCACTCTTGTGGTTCCTCAGCACCCCCCTACTGGCTAGATCTCGGTCCTTGTGACCTTTCTATTCATCCCGCTCAAAAGCCACCCGAAAGGGCGTCACTTCCATACTAGTACTTCGATTGATATCCAGAAGGGCACAGAATATGAGCTTAAAGGTATTCCGGAAGAAGCAGTCCAGAACTGCTGCGAAGAAAGAAAACAATGCCTCTGTCAGATGTGCAACTGCCAGAGAGAACTACTTTGGAGAATACATACAATTTTGATGTGCAAACAGAATGAAAATTTAGAAAAAAAGAAATCAGTCTGATTAGTTCTTTAACACACCATGTACAATAAAGAAAGAGATGAGAATGGATCCAGCAAAGAATCAGCACTTAGCATAATACCCCCCATATCCTTTTTCCAGCCAAATTCACACAGGCCCTGATAACTACAATATTTACTCACATAATGAACTCAGTAGCATAATGAACCAACACCCCCACTGCCAGCAGCCTCAACAGGAGCGCCGGAGGTAACTTGCTTGGCCCGTGCTGTTACACAAGCCTGGTTTTTATCATGCCGCGATTGGGGTGGACGCCATCCACTGCCACAAAATCCGTCGAAAGCAT
>JAJIZL010033472.1:0-63477 GCA_023969395.1 Amblyomma maculatum
GTGAACATAGCAATCGTGACGTCACGTGTCGGTGGGCGGAGCGCGCATGCGCTTCGGCGGCGGCAGCAGGTGCGGCGCCGCTTTCTACAGACTGGATGCAGTCGAATGAGTGAAACGAACTGCACCGAAGCGGGCTAGTGACTTTGCGGCAAGCGGAGCAGAGAAGCGGTGACGGACGCCTGACTCCCTCAACACGAATTGTGAGAAGAATCTGTTTTGTTGCCACCATTTTAGGTTCCGGCGTTTCCTCAAGTCAGAAGACTCGAGGCAATTGGAGACAGCTACGCTTTGGAAAACGACACAAACTCGGAATACGGACCCAGCGGCATACTCAGTAGAGCAAGCATCAGAGGCGTTTTAAACAAACGCTTTCGCCTCATCGCATATTAGTTGTACAAAGTGGCGCACAAATTCCAGATAGTGTCGGCGTGGGGCGGGGAAGCTAAAACCGCAGCTGGCATATTGTAGTGTTAGTTACTGTAATATAGGAGGGGCATTTTCAAGTAATCTGATTACCAAGATGATGATAATCAGCAATTATCCATTCTATAGACTCTGACGTCTGTCTCCCCAAAATTGTTATCAGCCTCGCCCGCTTTGTCGTTGTGATTAAAAATCTCGCGCACATATCCGGATATTATTATTTTCATTCCGTGATTACACAATGGTCTTGTAAATAAATTTCAAGAAGAAATTGGAGAATGCTGCCTCTCTCTTGCTATTGGTCAGGAAGTGAAAATGCCTCTTCTCTTGTATGGGTAGCCCCACATTCGGTACAATCTGTGGTATTGACACCCTTGTGCTCACACATTTTCACAGAAGGTGGCGAACAACCATGTCTACTGTCTGTGTGGAACATTACTGGCAGGTGGCTGCTCGTGTATCTTCTTGAGAGCTCTGTCGACACGTACTCGGAGAGACCAGAATCACGCCAGGTCTTATCCTTTTAAGAGATGCCATCTACAATCGAGATAAGATATGATGAGAGGTAGACATTGCCAAATGGACTGAGCTTCATGGATATCCCTTCCTTAAAAGGGATGGTCAGATGCTTGTACTGAGCAGACATCAAAGAGAAGCTTCATGAGGGTTGCATCAGCTGTCGGACATTGCTGTCAAATTTCTCTGCTCAGTGTTCACGGCATGGTTCGTTTTTCAGTGTATTTGGGTCTGTAATTTTCTGAATGACTACGCGTATCTCCTTGGTTACAATACATTGTTATTCGCGTTTGTGCTTTTATGATGGCTGAGGACGGTATAGACTTGGCCTTGGGCTTCTTGATGGACCCTGTTTTGTTTATGAATTGAAAATTATCGCAGACTGCATAATGGTTCAACACAAGTGAGTCTAAGTGTTCAATGCATAATAATTATGTGCGCATAGCTCACTGCGAATAGAGCTAATAGCTGATGCTCTACTGCGATTTTCTAACAAGCGATGCATCCCCATACCAAATACGGGTTCATTGTATTACATCAACTAGATGTCCAGATGTCTGTTAATCGGCGTTTATCTTAGTTGTCTTGTTCGTTGTGATAGTGGTGAATTCCCATAAAGCGAAATCAGCCATGGTGTTTGTTCACTGTGACCGCATTATGCCAAGATTACCCTAACATGCCTCAACTGAGATGTCTTGTTTTCTCTTGCTGCTCAGTAAACTTCGTCAATGTATCCACTGCAATTGTGTGGTGAGTAAACTAGGGGGTAGGTATCTTTAAAGCAGTGATTGCACTAAGTGCATTTCTATTTATGGTTTGCAATTCTGTGCATTGGCACCTCCTTAGTAACATAAGCGGAGCTAGCTGTGCTTGTACATACTTCCTGCCATCGCCAGTTGCGGTCCTCCCCTCGAGGTGCAGTACGCGTCAAGCTTAAGAATCCACAGGCAGCCTGGACATAATGTTCTAAGGTAAAGAAATTTTCATCCAGGCTGCAAAATGGAGCCGCCACACTATAGGTCAAGCTTAAAGTGCATTTCAAACACTAAGAAAAAAATTCTTTTCAGAGCAAGAAACTATAATATCATTTCATGGCACTTTAGTCTGGTGGGGCCGTGACGCCTTCATTTTGTGGCTGAGAAGAAAATCCTTTGTCTTCATAAGATTTGACGAGTGCTTACGTTTTCATCCTGTGTAGCCTATACGTTTCTTTGCCAGATTTATGAATATTTAGGGAAATAACTCTCAAGTAGTAGACCTGATTTCCTGTTAGCGTGAAACTTTTTCCCGTCAATTGGTTCCTGCGATTCTGGTTTGTGAAAGGAATATAAGTGGACTCTTGGGGTAACAGACCCATACCGAAGTTCTGGATGTACTCTAGAGTTTATGCAAGGCCTCTTGCTGAAAAACGTTTTGTATCTCAAATTATTTATGAGCAGAGCAAATTGTCATCTGTGTCATCTGTTGAAACAATGAACTGCACCTCTGTAATTTCATATGAAATAAATTACTATAAGGGAGAAAATAAATAGTAAAGGTATTAAAACTGATCACTGTGGTAGGTTCTGTGGCATAATTGCCAAATTGTTCTCTGTTTAAAAGGGCAGAAAATTAACTACCCTTTAGCAGAGTATAGTTCACTTGTAGGACCTCTAGGGGAATTTCGATATTTCCCCGTTTTTAGAGACCTTAGTACGTAACACGTGGTAATATGCCTGCGCCCCTTCGGTAGTCCCTAAGGTGCCTATAACGTGGCAATGAAGCGACATATGTATGACCTCTGCAGACAAAATAGTCACCACATTTTTCGCGTGTTCGTGTTGCTTGTATTGAACATAATGCACTGAGCTTGATATTTTTTTACTTTATTTACGCTATTCAAGGAGAGTGGCTTATGGCTATTATCCTTACTTAAGCATTAAAAATTGTGGCCTCTGGCAAAATATATCACAATGATTGTAGGCCTTTATGATTTTTGCCAGCCATTAGTATTGAGACGACCATCGAGTGGAATTCCTTCTCTTTGTCATACTTCATTTCTCCTATCCATCAGGCTGCCAATCTAAAATTCACTTTTTTTTTCAGAAGCCTGCATGATGATTGAAGTGTGTCCCCTTATAAATTCTTGAATACCTCAAAAGAAACATTGTAATGTCCAAAAGCAGTTTTACCACCCTCTTCTTTGATAGCAGCTAAGAACTGTAATTTGCTAAATAGTATTTTTAGGCCAGTCTTATACACTTCATCGTTTGTTTTTGGCATATCCATATACTATGAACTATTAAGGAAATAGAGTGCAGCCTGACCTGGAAACACCTCTGCCTTCAAATCTTCAGCATGATATTCGCAGCATGAATTTAGCATGCTATTCGATCTGCATGCCCTTTTCCATGTCACGAAACCGCATCCTAGAAATCTTGTTTGTCGCTCCTGAACCAAGTGACAGCCCAAGTCGTCCACTCATTTTAGGCCAGCTGCTTTTCATAACAGCATGGCTGTAACGTAATTTGATTCACTTGAATGTTTTTTGCGCGTGTAAAGGTTGCCGAGCATCTTGCATCTCGGGCTCTTTCCTCAATGTCCAAAGTTGTAGAAGGTGAAAGTCGGGATTCGGCTGATCGTTGTTCGCTACTTTTGTAGTCTGGAGATCCTTGGGCACCAATTGAAGTGTGGGCCCAAAAGTATTGGGGCTAATGAATAATTTCGCGTAGCCTGCCTTAAGCCATCTAAATGTACTAAAGAACGTTCCCTCCGAAGTTTCCTCATTCCTCCCAAATAAAAGACTATGCAAGGTGGGTTATGAGGCCTAGCCCATAAATCTAGTTCGGCCGCCAATTGGGCGTACCTGGGTCTTTCGACATCATCAGGTCTGGTAAGCGTATTCGTGTTGCTATCCCAGTGCAATTCTGCACTGGTAACTCCAGTACTGTAAAAGCACCGTGGACATAATCATCCAATATCGAGTCATAATGATATCCCAATCACGGTGCGAAACTTATACGTCTTTTCTAATTATATTTGTAGTTTGGGGTAGGGATAGCGAATATATTTAAGTGCTCCAAGATGAATGCTGTGCTTGTAGGACGAGCGTACGTGGATACCTGTACCAGGGTGTTTTGATTTGACGCTGAAGTTCCGCGACTGCATCCTACTGGGTTTTGATCAACTGTCTAAAATGAAGGGGGGTTTGGGGAATGTTGACCGAAATACAGTCGGCAGCTTTCTGTTTCGTTTCCATCTTTACTTTTTCTATTCGACACAAGAGGTTATGTTTCAGCGTCAAGAATGTTCTTGAATACTGCTAGCAGCACAATGTTTATTTAGATGCGCCAACCTTATTAAAGAGCATTCTTTACATCCACTGTGCAATCCCTAGTCGATTTTTTCGTCGTATTCTATCCATGGTGTACACTTCTTTGAATGAGGTATGTCATTTGCGTTAGGGTGCCTTGAACCGCCTCTTATATTGCTGTGTTACCGGAAGGTTTTCATTTTGGAGCACGCTTTAACTTTGCTGCGATACTGCCTGGAAGCGTCTCCTTCAGTTTTGCTAATATTTTTCTCGTTTTGTCAATACTTATATTCTTCTGCCACAGCTGTCAACCTTTTTGCGGCAAGCATCATAATCTCCTTGTCTATAGCATCCCGGCTTGTAAAATTCTCAAGTTGCGAAAGGTATTTGGGGATAATTTTGCTTTCTGCCGTTTTGTGCGTCGCCGGATTCTCAGCGCTAAAGCAAAATATGCACTTCCTCTGCACCCACCGTAAACAATTTGTCTTATGTAATTGCATGATGAAACAGCTCTTTCGACACAGCAGCAGATTTTTGTTGTAACTATTAGCCTTCCACATTATTTGCGTAAATAAGTGGTTGCTAGAAGGAGCTCGCGCTTTTCGTCGGGAGGGGATACATGATATCAGAAGCTTTAGATTTTCATCGTCCAGACATGATTTTTGTTTCAAAAGATTCCGTTAAGCAAGGTAGAGCATCCTCGTATGAACAGAACGTCTGCAAACGGCTTTCCGAGTGTTACTAGTAGCAGAGCAGTAGCCGCATGGAGCGGAGGTTCCTTTCAGGAACCGTTCTCTTTCAAGATGACGTCAATTTGACGTCAGCAAGATAGTGGGCGCCACCTTGCGGGAAGGACGGGAAAGACAGCCGCCAATCAACTATGGCGTCAGATTCGTAGGCGTTTCCACCACGAGCATGGGACTTTTTCTGGTACCAAATACTTGTACTGAAGTAGTGTTAGGCCCGAAATAAACCCAATAATTATATAATAATGCAAACTAGTAAATTATAGACTGAAATATTCTAGGAAACTTCCTGTTAACAACTGCCGAGCAATTTTCTTAGCTTGTGAGTACCTTTTTCGCCGCTAGATGGTGTGGCATGCGCGGCGGCGTCGTCTGCTTCCTTGCTCGCTGTGAAGTTTTTGTAAGTTCTGTCTATCGCACAGAATGACAGATATCATATGAACGAGGTCTACAACGCCCGTAGTATGCAGTCCGAATCACGGTAGCTCTATAATCGAGGAGTTGCTGCCGCCGTTGCGAGTACGAATGAGCTGCCTGATACCGGCGCCGTGCCGGCGCGTCCGCGCCTACCTATGTAGGGGGGCAGGGTCCGTAGCTTTATCGACCGCTCAAGCGTCGTGAGTGTGCGCGAACGTTCCGTGAATAGCTGTCAATGTAGGACGCAGCCGATAACAGAAAATCACGCGAATTATTTGTCTCTACGACTGCCGGATCCTAATGGTCGCACTGCTGTGGACAGAGAGCTCTCGATCGCAAAGTAGCAATCGAAGCGCCTAGAGCACCTTTGCTTCAGACGGCAGCCCGGCCTGCCCCTTCGTCCCCACTTCCCTTCGCGATCGGCACACAGTCTTAGCAAGCGTTGCCGCAAAACCTCCTCAGACATGTAGAAGCGTAGTCTCTTTTTTTTTCTTTTACTGCGTCAGTTTACTAAAACCGCAAAGCGCTGCGCCCTCCCCCCCCCCCCCCCCCCCCCAAAAAAAAAGGAAACTACCACGGCCGTATTCAAGCAGCTGCGTTGCGCGCCGTCGCTCGACTATGGCGATGAGGCGCCACAGCGACCGCAGAGCGGTTCCCTCTCGAAGCGAACGAACTCGTCGTGGGTCCTGCGTCGGCTGGCAAAACGGTTCCTTTCGGAGTGGTGGCCCCGCCCCATGAAGTAGGCGAAAAACGCGGAGCCGCCTCCGGAAGTTTTGAGGGTCACGCCGGACGTGACGCAGCAACCAATTAGGAGCGGCGAAAGGAACCAGTTCCCGAACGGAACCGTCGCAGGATCTGGCCCCAGCGGTCTAAGTTTGTACATTCTGAGGTGCACTATGAAGCCGTAATAACAGAACTTATCAAGAATAGTGTCCGACCTCTGTAATGAGACCAAAAACGTGTCTGTTGCCCACTCGACGTGCGGCGATACATTCTATGTTACCAAAATGAGGTATTTCCACCGTCTCCGGAGAACCATTAAAATTAGACTATAGAGGACACGTTGTTGAGGATTTGGTCCTTGCGCAGTGTAGCAAAGGTGCGCTTTGAACATGTGTGCAATTGTTTTACATTCCACATTCTGCAAACATCCTGAAGTATGGCTGAATGCACTGATATATTCTGGTACAAAAAAGCCCTGGTAACTCGTAATAACAGAAAAGCTAGCCATCATTATGTGCACAGTTCTTGTGGGTATATTTCTGATATCAAACTGCACAGTTCGGCTGATATTTACTCTGCATGATTGCTGCAAGGCTAGTGTTAAATGCATAAACTGCGTTATCAAGGGTGGCCCTAATATTGCCGGTTGCGTGTTAGCTGTTGGTGAATGAAGTTTGACCAGCTAAGATATGTGCAGCGATGTGTCATTGACGAATTGATGTTGCACCTTCATAGCGTGCAGTGCATCTTTTCCTCAGGTAGATGCCCGAGTATTGTTTTCATTTTAGAAGTGGCATACTTGTTTATCGGCGAATAGGTGCTTGCTACACCTCTCGGATCGTTACTTCAGCTTGCGGAAATCATTAAACGCCATGTTTGGTACTTGCCGTTGCGCCTGCAGAGGTAGCAGTGACGACCCGACAGTCGTGTAGCGTCCTCATTCTTGATACAGAATGAAGGGTGAGTCTATGCTGCTCCAGTAGGCCTGTCAATAAAGTTGTCAGTATCTAGGAGCTCCTAAACGAAGAACTGCGTGCTTGGCTGCCTTTTTGCATTACACGGATTGTTTGGGTTTTATGCTCTTGTTCGTGAGTTTGATGTCTTGTTTGCGGACGTGGGATAAATGATTTATCCACAGCGCACAGGGAGGCATCTTTTTTCCTGCATTTGTAGTTGATACGTGACATGGAAGGGCCATTGGGTTAGATGACGTAACGTGAATAGATGGCATCGCTTCATTTACAGAAGTTGCCAACTAAGGCCGGTCTTTTGAAATCGGAATGAAATCCTCAGGCATCCGCAGATCTTTAGTCAACTATTCTGCTACTTATGAACGCATTTACGGCAGTACAACTTTCCAAAGCCGAGCTTTACTTCTTTGCAGAGTCGTCTTTCACATTCTTTTCTAGTAGGTGGCGCTTTGGTAAAGATTACGAGCCGGGTGAATAAACCGGCGGTGGAAACAAGCAAAAAACGGCTGGAAGATTGGTGGCTTAAAAGCAGAGAAGTGACATAATGTTAGTAATGTAGGAGCAAAATTTAATAAATAAAATGATGGTTTAGTTAACCATTCTAAATCAATAATTAAGATATATGGAGAAAAATGAGCATGATAGCTACTGCTACCACCCCGTTTCAAAGGGGACGCTCCTATATTCCATCCCATCCATCCACCATCCATCCGAGCAAGATAGCAGCGCTCCAAAATGAATGATGACGATTGAGTTTAATAGGAAATCTACAGGCATGCAGACAAGTATCTGCTAAGGGAACCTTTGAAGACAAATAGTCAAGTGGCCACTTCGTGGCTTCGAAAGGTACAGTTTAAAAACAAACTTATATTGTTTACCAGGGCACCCCCTCGTTTGTGTTATCTTGCAGGTTCTACAAAAGTGCTATTTTTTCATGCTTTCATATCGGAATACATGGAGGGTTTTTACCGCGTCAAGCCAACCTTCTTCGCCAACGGCGTGCATTCGATGCCCTGCGTCGGAAAAAGGTGTGCCGCTGCCGATCTAGATTTGCCAGTTCATTATACGTTAAAGGCGCCAAGACAACAAGCACACACACAAGAAAAGAAAGGGACAGAGCGCTCTGTCCCGTTCTTCATTTCTTGTGTTCGTGCTTGTTTTTTTGGCGCTTTTAACTTCTAATGAATAGACACCAACTAGCCCAACAAGAAGTTCTCTTAGACTTGCCAGATATACGACGCGTGGGCGGCGCGCGTCCAGATAAACCGGACACTGCTTCGACGCGCGCCACTAGCAGCGTTCAAAGCTGGTTTGAGCGGCCGCTGTAAACATGGCGTCATGGCTGACGAAATATGCAGCACTCTGATCGCAGAAATGTGATTGTCTTAATATTAAACGTATTACCAAACATGTAATGCCACTTTACGTGAGTATATTACCTACTCTCGGATAGAAGTGTGTGTGTGTCCTCTTTGAAGCGTAATATGTCGAAGAAAACCGCGAAGTGTAACATCCGCGATTGAGCGGAAATGCTTAGGTAGGAGTCTACATTCATTCGAGCATACGCTTTCATACGCTTTCTAGAGTTAGCGTTCTAGAGCGTGGTAGTGTTGGAATCAGCACTTCAGAGATTTTAACTGAAGAAGCAGCGTCTCTGCAGTCGCGGACATAGCTTTTCATTTATTTGTACTGGATGTTCACCTTTGCTTAAACATCGAGGGATACGCGGCGGCATTCGCGCTTCGTCGCTGCAAGTAAATCGAGCTGTGCGTCGAGTAGGCACGGCGCTTTTCGACGTCTGAACATCGTGGAAAAAAACGTCGCATGTATACAGCACTTAGGGTATCGGTCAAACAAATCGTACCTTTTTGTGTGTAGTATATATAAGATGCGTTACACAAAGGAAGAAAATAAAGTTATCCTTTCAACGTACTTTGGAGATACTTTACTATATAATGCATATTTGTTACAACAGACAAGCCTAGTACAGTGAGATTTCACTCCCTTCTTATAAGCGCGAATTACGAACCGCGCTTTTTATTCACTCTTTCAATAAGAGTATCATACTTCTACCTCTCGAATTGGCATTGACACTTTATTTTCGTTGCATGTATTGTCCTTTACGTTTTGGGAAAATATTTCTTGGTATTTATATTTTGAAATCTACCTGCCCAAACATCACACGGCACTTACCTTATTAGGCTAGTGGTAGTTTTATGTACAAGATAATCAAAATAGAAATGGCGTAAATAGCAACTGTACAGTACGAAAATAGAAATATGCGCAAAGGTAAACGAAAACTACAAGTGCCATAAAATATATAAGGATACAAATGCCCGACCTAAAACGCATAACGTACTTAATCACTTCCGCATTTCCACGCAATAAAATAAATATGCTTCAACGACGCGGGATTACTATGTCTACCTTTTGCACGTTCGGTAATCTAATTACATACCCGGACAAGATTGTGTTTGAACATGTATGACCCTAATTGCGGCGAGAGAGTGGTTAGAAAAATTCATTATTATGTATAACAAAGTATATCCCATCGGCACTCTAAACAATGTTACAGGCATGGAAATAATAGACATGAATATAGCGGGTATAACGTGAACTGTCTTGAGATGATACGCAAGAGATAAGGCAGATACTCGGAATTGCTTGAAAGGGGACCAACTCCCTTACTTGCTTCCTCATTGGGGGCAGTTGCTTGCACGAAGGGTTTGAAACGAACAGTGCATTTTAGCATGCGAACGTCTTGTTCACAATATGTTCTACAAACGCTGCTCTAAATCTCTTGTCGGTGTCACAAATTACAGCGCAGAAGTGCGAATTTAAAACCACGCAAATCATACCATCATTACGTTAGCCTGCCATGTGGCAGCTGGACGCTTTCAATGCCCATAATTCTATGTTGGCCCTAAAGCGCATATGTGTTCCGGAAAAGATTCGCAAATACATATATACTGTCGATACATTAAGGAAACATGTACTATTGCGGGTTAAACTTAAATTGTCACGATTAAAATTATTGCTTGAGTGAAATACTGCACACTTTGTTTTAAAAATGGCAGAAACACGACGAATTATTTCAAAAACTTGATAACATAATAAACTTTCTTATTATTTTCCTTCTATTGATTTTACCATACGCAAAAGAAAAAAAAACACTATTGCACAGGTATTAGAAGATGCAAACATGCATAAAATTTCTTTTCGCGTTTGTTCCTGCCTGAAGTGCCCTAAAGTGAGCTCAACGATGCTGTTATTTTCCTGCTAACGTTTTTAAAGGATTTCGGTAGATCTAGGGAGTTTATTTACACCTCTTAGTTTGGTGTGGACCACAAGGGTTCTCCTTTGTCTGGTCTATATTTACAGTTCATATTACACGCTGATGTTTTCTGATTAAAATGCATATCCATTGTTTTCAGATTTCTATTTCCTTCAGTCTCGCCGCTTCTAACGCGGCCCTAAAAGGCTTTCACTATCTATGACTTCAATAAATATTGGAAGGTTAAATAATTTTCAATATTATGAATGACAATGGATAAATATTCCATTCATTTGTTTCTTCTCTGGCCTTGAGGTTGTTATAATGCGTGAAGACAAAGGTATTAGACTTAAGTGCTCTTAAAAAGCACCGAGAACAGACAGGTGTGGGCTAATGAAAGAAAAGGACGTATTGAGCACCCTGAATGACGAAAGTGAACTCTGGGTTAAGAGGAAAACAATAGGCAGAAGTCCCGTATTCATCCAGCCCGGTTGGTACAATAAGCATGTGTTATGCGAGCAGAAGATTTTGATTTCTCCTTCACTCTCTCAACTGTCGCTTAATACCAGAATGGTTTTCTTCCATTATCGATCTAACCAGTGAGCACTGCTTCTTCAGAACGTAGCAAAAGCTGAAAACGTCAATCAACTGTGAACTCTGCGATATCCTGTACAGCCTCCACAAAAAGCCTTTCGTGTAAAAATTTCCAAAAGTGTAGCAACCACAACAAGCAAGTCATTACCTAGCGCTGCGGAGATGATACCTCCTCACTACAATATCGCCATGATTATCAGGCTCTCTATAGTGTCCACGAATAAATGGTATGGTAATGTGGAAAAATATTTCCTCTTTTGATATCGCACTAGTTATCTCCAAAAGGTGTAAGAAGAGCAAACTTGCCTTGGTAGGAAGTCCAAAGTACCTGCAAAGGGAAATGCACAAAACCGAGTAGCACAAACATGGATGACAACATTACATTTAGTTGTTTGTTTGTTGCTTATATTTTGCGTGCTGCTCACCAAGGTGGCCGCTTTTATTTCAGTCCTTTATGTTAGAGGCTTTAAAAACAGGAATAGAACACGTTCGGCGCCACCCCGTTCCTTCCCTTTGAAAAAAGAAACGCTATCTTCCAGCACGTGAGCGCCACTTGCAGAGTAAGACGGCTTTCTCTTCAACAGCCGCGCCTTCTACGCAACAGGAAACCGTGTTAGGGCTCTTCGGAAATGAGAGAACTGGTTCGCACTGTCGCGTCCCTCTTGTGAACAGTAATCGTTTCCAACGTCGAACAATTCGCGCCTGTTTTTGTTGAAGCTAGCACTTGTCAGCTACGATATCTGGTTGCCTGAAATACATACTATGAGATCTAAGCAACTAAATAACGCCCGAAGAGATACTAAAATGCCGTCTGCTTGTTCACCGGCAACAATTTGAATACTAGAATGTTTCTCCGCTGGAACAGTTTAGCGAAACCACTGTCCGCCCTAATGCGGATTTGTTAACAAGGCTAAAAGTGTTCAAATAAACACCAAATTGATTTTCAAATTGGGCTATCTATGGTGCATGAGGTCTGATATAATCGTGTTTTCTCTTTCTAATCAGTGTGCTTTGCAAGTTTATCAGCCAGAATGTCCAAATAATACATATTCTTAGGCATTCTATATACCACATCTTTTATGCGTATATCAACTCCTTTCCTATTTTTATTTTGTAACGTTTTGTTTAACTGTTTAGGAGAATAGCGCACGATTTTGGGACGTCAGTAAGAACATCTACAGGAACGTGGGTGGAGTATCGTCGTCGCGTCTGCGTTCTATTCTCGGAGAAGGTATAAGGCGATAACCCCGCCATGAGACAAGCTGTTGAAGCAAGCGATAAAGATTGGCTGATAGAGCTCCAAGGCACAAATACCTTTATCTGAAGTGCCCGCCGGGGCCACTCGAGAACTGTTGAGGCAAGTGTTGGAATAAGCGTCTCTATAGGCCTTGCCCGCCGACTGGGTCCTTAGATGGCAGAGTTCCTCAAAGTGAGTTTTGTCATCGCGAATTTTGATTGCTGTACGAATAAACGTTAATCATTTATGTGATGCTTTACAAAATTGTGCAACATTGCAGATGACATGTCGCAACGAATATCAGCGATACCGACAAATGCTTTGGGCTGGAAAAAGCAGGCATGGATGTGTGCGAGTGGGCTTATGATTGTTTATTACTGTGTGTAGGGGAGCAACATTTGCGGGCAATCGAGACTTGGTACGGAATAACTAACGCTCTACTCTTAATAAGGGAACAGAAAATCGCCGATTTTAATGTTTCGTCTTCATTTACAGCTATGGCAACAAATTATTTGGCGCGTTATAGTTACCCTGATTCCTGTATGATTACTAGGTCAACCATGCATACTGTATAAAATGTGATGGTGCAGCTTTGAATATACAAGCGCCTAATGTGTTCTGTTGCTGAAATCAGTGCTCCGAATTTAATTGCGTCTATCCTGTTCTGAGCTATGACAAGACATTTATTCCGCCTTGCGGGGGTTGACTATAATATATGAATCAACTATATGACCTAAAGATGCGCGCTAATGTAAACAGATATGTGTGTGTGCGAATTAAGCTGTCGTGAAGACATAAAAACTCATCGACCTAATAAACGTTTGGTACCTCAATATTTCACTCCTACAAAATTTCCTGTTATTTAACCAGTCTCTACGACGGTGTTTGAGCAACCATGGTCTTTTCAGAATTATGCATGTTTATCTCTATCAGTTTAAGTACTTCAGATCACTGTCCAACACAATATACAATACTGAAGAATGACAGCCAAGCCATCTCTACTATGCTTCGAGGGCATGTACACCGATATTAAACCTCCTCACAAACAAGTGTGCACAGTGGCGAAGCGATAAGGACTGATTGTTGCGCTCACTACGGCGAAGGAACCAGATAACACGCTGCACTTTTCATGGTGTAGGCAGCGGACACAGACTCCAGTACCTGACCCAGTCAAGAAAAGCTGCAGAAGAAATGTGTCGAGGTGGTCGGCACTATACTCTGCTCGGTTTCTCGGCAGAGCTCGACCGCAAACCTCTGCAATTTACGGAGCCTATCCCACCCGCCCGCATGTGCAGCGCATGTGGGGTTGTTGCCAAGACGATTGGTATTTTGCCATGTGCGCATTTCATGTGCAGATGCTGTTATGAAAAGTGCTCTGAGCGAGGTGGCCATGTCTGTCCACTGGACGAAGAAAAATGTACGGACGAGGACATAGAGTGGAAGGACTTTCCAGATGAAAACATCTTAAGGCGAAAGGTGAGAGAAATTAATAGGTTGGCATAGTAGAACCGACAGTTCCCAAACAAACATTTCTGGGAATATTTTACGTTGCTGATCTGCACCTGAATCACTTTGTGAACGACACGTGAGCTGTTCTTTTGCGCAACGGGATGCTTCCAGCACTATTCGCATTTCCAGAAACTGTTGTTACTGTCAGAAGTTGCTGACGTTTATGCTAAAAATTGGAGTTTCATTTTAGTTTTGGGCTTGGTTTCACATCAATTTTCTCGTCGACATTTTGTTTTGGAGACTGATATGTTGGTACTGTTACGAGCGGGACAAAATTGCTGGTGCGTTGCTGGCAGTCTGCTAAAACTAAAGGGCTACATGTGGGACAGGAGAGAAAAGAAGTAACAAAGCTGTGTTGAGCATTACCTCTTGCTAAATTATAGTGCTGTAGTTACGTAAATAGTAGAAGCGGTCTCCTTGCAAGTCTCTTGATAGTTTTTTGTGAGAAGAGCTTCTTGTGAGTTCATGACTGTGGACTCAGCTAGTAATGCAGTGACACATGCTTACTGTAGGAGCGATAATTATTTCGAAAGTGTAAGGTTTCTGGGAACCGACTGTCCCTTCGCTATGCAGGTCACACCCGGGCTTACCAGAAATGTGGAGGCTATAATCAGTTGACATATATATGTCACTTTGCATTGGAATACATTCGCTGCTGTAATCTCAAGCGACAAATTTTCCATTGTACTTTTTGTGCGGCAAACAATTAGGTACGCTCAGCGACACATTGAATTTCCGTCGTGTGCTTTCTATTCATGGACGGTTAGCACCGAACTTGTGATTGGGTAACTCTACACCGGCTCTGCAATTGTTATGCATATGTTATTCCTGAAGATACAAGAAAATGAACCGTTTCTTTTAGCCATATGCAACCACTTACCTTTGCTGTGCGCCTGAAAATAAGTTTTGCGCGTTATTACTAGCTTTTCTCGGTTAACATGGGAGCCAGTAAAGAGCGGTGAAAAGCACACAGAAAAACACACAAAAAATGTTCAGTACACTCAGTGCTTTTTTCTATATTCCGAACATGCGCAACAAATGTTGTAAGAGCGTTAATGATCATCGGATGCACGCCATTTAAACCAACTTAAAAATTGTGGCTCCAGAGTTTTAGGTAAATAAGGACATTTTCTTCCTGAAACCTATAGTTTACCATGGCGTGGCAGTAAACAAAGTTTATGGCATAGGACAATGTCATGGGAATTCTTTTTCTTTGAGGGCCATAATTCGCAAACGTGGCGCGTCCTATGCCGCAAGCCCAAATTTAAATGCATTTCTAACGTGCCGCCCGAACGCAAAACACTAACTCAGCCAAAAGTATAAACACAATGCCCGAACAGCTCATTAAATGGCGCAGCAAGCTCTTAACAGCAGGAGAAAAAAACGAGTAATATAGAAATTGCAACCAACCTGTTTCAAAGAGGCCGCTTCTATATTCCATTCATCAATTGGGCAGCGGTGCCACTTTAAACTTCGAATATATCGATCGCTTGTCGTCGAAGGTTATTTGAGTGGTGTAAAAGAAATTAAAACAAGCACTTTTTTCAATCGCCGGGAGTCATTGAAGACGTACCAGTAGAGGCAAGATAGTCTAAAAAACGACTAAATTTGTGATACACAAAGCGGAACGGCTTGAAATATGCTATGCGAAAATTCATCCTTGTGCGATGTCTTGTTCGGCCACCAGTAGCCCGAGCAGCATCCATCGCAGAAGTTTTTTAACCTAACCATGGAGTGGGCTCGGTTCATATACCATCCCCGCAAAGCGCGTCACGCTAGATAAATTGTGGAGGCTAATAGGTACAGACAATCACCTGAATTGGTTTACGTGCCGATGACGATGCTGCGAGTGAGGGTAATCATAGAAGTTTCTTCCGCACCCATTGAAACTGTGATTGAGCGCAGTGAGATTTCTGTTTGGCTTGTGTGCTATCTGCTATCTATAGTAAGGTAAAACAAGCAAAGGGAAGCCTACTGCAAAAAAGTAATGAAATAGCACATGCCGCGTAAGATTGAGAGACCTTGTAAATGCCACAAAATGCACGATGGAAAATGCCTGAATTTGCTCCAAAGCTGGAATGGCCCACGTAAAAATTGCATTTTAACTGCATTGAAGAGCTCGAATCGCAAACTACTGTAATCTCACAAATTACCGCATAAAATCCTGCTTACATTACCGAGTCATCTATGAATACGTGGTAAAATGAGCAGTGGTGTGACGCGTTTTTAGGCTACTCTCAATCAACTCGCCTTTAACATGCTTCTGATATCGCGTCCGTCGCCATAGTTTTGATGGCGAAACTGCTTTTTCTTTCCAGGTAAAATGCTGGAACCAAGCAAACGGCTGCAACACTATCTTGCCTGTGTCAAATATTTCAAAGCATTTCCTAAACGACTGCGAGTTCCATCTGACAAGTTGCCCAAAGTGCGCAGCACCTGTATTGAGTAGTGATATTTGCGCGCACCTGCGATCACAGTGCAAGCCGATCTTGGATACAG
The DNA here is from genome assembly GCA_023969395.1 of Amblyomma maculatum. Lineage (NCBI taxonomy): Eukaryota > Metazoa > Arthropoda > Arachnida > Ixodida > Ixodidae > Amblyomma > Amblyomma maculatum. The sequence continues at coordinate 16,202 of JAJIZL010033472.1, forward strand.
CTGTGAGCACAACACAAACAGAGGACCATATAGGACGACGAGAGAAGAGTCAGGAAACAACCATGGAAGACATCAAGGCCGCTCTGAACAAAGCATCTGAGACTCAGCTTGCCGCAGTTAAGGAAATGCTAGATGATCGTGTTGGTGAAATGCGGGCTGGGCTTGAGCGGCTGTTTTCTGAAAACAGCTCTCAAAATAATCGCTTGAATGTACTTTCACATGATATAAACGTGCTGACAGAAACAACGAAACACGCACTGCGAATTGCTCACAAAGATTTTTTACCGCCCAATGCATCAAAGACATTCCAGAATGAGGAACCACCAATGGCAATGAATGATGTCGCCTGCCGTGAAGTGACCACGCTTCTGCAGCACATGGCTAAAGCAGCTAGATCACATGAGTGGGTTCTGGAAGGCTATGGTGAACTGATAAGAACGGCTAGCAGACAAGCCAGAGTAGAATGCTGGAGTGAAAGGGTCTACCTGTGCGGCTTCTACATATCACCAGGAGTTGTCCTTGAGAAAGACGATGGTTACGTGGTGCTGCATTTCCGTCTTCGTTTGGAAGAAGTGGAGGTCACTAAGTTTAACAAGTGGCCAGTGGATCACAACGTGAGGCTCAGGATTATTGACCCCTGCATTGGTCCGGACCGGCACCTCACTGTAAAACCTGCATGGTTTTCCAACCTGGAGCACAGTCGCCACGAGAGCCATTTTGTGAGGCGCACTGAGCAAAGGTTTTACAACAGTGATTTATATGATGCAGGCTACGTCAAAAATGACCAATTGCTTTTAACACTTGAACTTGTCGTCTGATATAAAGAGGATCAAATAACACGTTCTATGGGGTTACATTGCACCGGGATTACCAAGAATCATTTGGACAGGGAAACATCTGTGAAGTGAAAAGCGGTTACAAAGGATGGCCTACAATTCCTTCATTTAAAGTGCACCACTATAGAAGCGCATTCTGAGCTTTTATCTAAGATCCTAACGTCGTCAACCACTATGATGTCACTTCTTTGTTTAAGAGCCCAGACTCACAATCCTACTAGAAAACTCCATGAATAACCGCCACCTAAAGAGAGTTGCAAAGCAAGTGGAGTAATTAAATTGCCCACAATGAGGAGGAGAAGGAAAAACTTTATAAAAAGTAAGGCAGGCACTTCCAGAAGGATCCCTATGTCCAGGAGCCCTCTGGCTGGTTTCATCTAGCTTGGCCTGCACGACCAATTGTAGCTGGCATGCGGGTTGCATCGCCAGAAAGACGTCCTTCCAGGAAGAGGGGGTAGGGTTTTTATTGCGATAGCAATAGGACGCCAGGTTTCGGCCCGTCGCGTCGTCTCGGGAAGGGCCACGTTTGACCTCGAACAGCCACGAAGAAGAAGAACGCTCGGTCACCGGCAGATAATGAGTTCGCTCCACATTCCATTCAGCAGCTTTGAACCCTTTTCATTTATATGTGGGCTGGTAGCTTACTCTCTCACGTCATAATCTTAAAGAATGAGCTTAAGTGTCCTCAATAATGCAGCACCTTATACTGATAGGGCATGATAAGGGAATAATGTAGCAGGCAAAAGAAGTTTTCGTCTTTGCTGTCGCAATTCAGCTGGGGTTACAAGAGTTAAACCACAACTAACCTTTATGGGAGGAACACGAATGGGATGTGGGCATTCCCATAGGTAATGGTAGAGTTTGGGGGGAGTGGCGTTGCAAGTGGCGCCGTATGGTGGGAAGACCGTGGGATGAAAGGTGTGGGCAAATTTAGGAGATGGGAATGAATCTGTCTGGTGTAGTTGCCACGCCGTGCTGTCGATGTGGTGATGTGGTAGCGGGTATGTGACGCGGCGAGGACGATAGTGGGGAACAATGGTATAGTAGTCAAGAGGTTCGATGAGGGTGCATACTGAATGTTTGGGGAGGCCAAACACCGGCACCCGGAAGCACATCACAAAGGCAGTAGGTGTCACCCCTGCCTCTCAAACCTCATATCAGTCATTTAGAGACTTCATATTGAGGTCATCTGAAAAGTAAGAAGAAATAATTTCGCCTCTAAGGTGTCAGGTCCTATGCGTGGCGAAAAATTGGGATCGGTACAAGCGATAAGGAATTCGCCTTTACTGACTCTTTCTGCAAGAATCGAAACGTCATTTAGAAATTAGATGGCTCAGAAGGCCGCTAAAATAATGTGCATAGTAGCCTGCATACGTCGACGCTGGAAAGCGTTTTGGCCCCAGAAGCAACTCATTTGGATGAAGCTTTGAACCGGAGCCAGGTGTGACTGTTTTCTCCTCTGGTGAAATTTCTATGCATTGCAATAGTCATGTGTTTCGTGGTGACTAGACAGCATAATATCGCGAACGTTTTATTTCTGATGCAGGAACGGGTTTAGTGCGAAAAATTGTGCTTTTATTTACAGATAAATAGGGATGAAAACGTCTGGATAATTGTTGTAAATGCAAGTGAATGTGACTGTTTTCTACAATGGTGGAATTTCTAGGCATTGCATTAGTCATGTCTTTCGTGGTGACTAGACAGCATAGTATCGCGAACGTTTTATTACTGATCTAAGAACGCTTTTAGAGCGAAACAAATGTGCTTTTATTTACAGATAAATTGTGATAAAAGCGTCTGGATAATAAGTTGTCAATGCAAGTGAAAAACTCTGTTCTCTATGCGCTAGTTGTGTATGTGTCTGAAGTAGTTTGTAATAAGCTTTTCCCTTTTTCTGAAATATTTCCTCCTCTCAGATAAAGAAGGAACAGCATGTAAGTACAATTTGAATAAAGCATTGCACACTTATGTTTGTTTATTTCTCAATGTTTTGCACAGCAGTGCATTGGCCCCAGACCGCGCTTTTCGCTGGGAATTCAGGTGAACACCAGCTCAACCGCTATCAGAGCAGCCGGGAACCAGTGGCGGGAAATCCACATGAGTAGGCCTTGCTCAGGCGGCATTAAAAGAAAGGGAAGAGAGAAAGCAAATATTTCTTCTGGTGCCTCCAAGCTTATCACTGCTAATTTATATGAATATAACCTAATAGAACAAAGCAAAACAAAAACCATCTTAGACTCCTCCAATAAATCTCAATCACTACACATCTTGTGATTAACTGCGCTAAATCTAGATTTGCTATGTTCCATTGCTTAACAAGAACACAAGGGACACAGGCAAGCACTGTGTCTGTCCTTGGTGTTGTTGCTGTGCTATGGACCATAATGCATACCCACTAGCCCTAACCCTCACACTGTTAAGGTATATGTCCAGGTTCGCACGTTCTCTAGCATTTTCCGCAAGAGTGTATTCATTCGAAAAGAACAAGAAGTTTGTCCACAGTGCAACAATGGACCCATACTGTCTGTCACCCTTTCTTGGAATACGCGAAACATCAGAAACCAACAACCCTGTTTCCGCCATTTATTTGACACTTCACAGACTGCAATATAGAGCTCAGAAGAAAGCGGTCGAAAGCGAGTTTTAGCTCACCTCGGGCGCGGATAGCTTCTGAAATCGGCTTCTTGACTTAGACATCTCTCCAACACAGACGTCTACAAGAAATGCACAGTAAAAATATGTATGACCATTCAATATGCTGCACGTATTACGCATCACAGAATATTTGTTTCGCTTCATATGATACCGCAAATAGTGAATAACTCGCGCCGGCATCTTGTCAATGTCAGACGCACATGGAAACCATTGGAGGCTGACGTGAACGTGCCGCCACTCACGTATCCATTTCAACAGTGGCCGCAGGGAATTCGGACGGATAGCCGAGCTCTACATGACGGAGCCTTGAGGACGTTAGGCCTGCCCTATATATACGCAGCGTCCGCTTCCCTCGGTAAAACACGATCCACAGCGTCACTCGCACAGGCGTCTTTACACTCCCAATCTCACGTCGAACTCGGATGAAGACACGAAGGCGCCGCTCACGACAACGGCAGATCCCACATGTTAGTCCTACAAGGCTTGCTGCCTGCTTGCACCGTCGGCACCGTCGGCTTCTCTCGCTGCGCAGCACGATGCTTGCGCCGTCTACTGTTGAGGGCATCCCTCGCCGAAAACAAAACTTTCCGCTTCGAAAGCGAAACTGATACAACAAATACGCAAAGAAGCGCACTATATATCTACTGGCGTATGCTTACTGAACACAGCGTCATTTCGTCCTTTCTCGATCTCAACTGCCACAAGTTCCTTTTTTTATACACCGTTAGAATCGTGGATTCAGAGCTCCGTCAAACCTCCGCCAGTGCTCCGCGGGATAGCAGACGGAGTAGCTTCGAGGTTGATAATGCTCAGTGCTTCGTCTAACCGGAGTTCGTTCCCATGGCACGGACCCGCTGGCGTGCCGTTAAAGCTCTTGTTTCGGGTATTTTGTGTTCAGTGTGTAGCAATGACAATTACAGTGCAGCAAGCGAAAACGCTCTTCAAAAGTAGCTTTGTAATTTCCGCTGTTGAGCACACTTATGCGCAGTCTTTTAGTTTATTTTTGAAGAACCAAAAAGACATTTTTGAAGGCCAGAGTAATGCCAAAAATTATTGTAATCCATCTTTCCCCTGCCAACAATAGCTGCTCGTACACACAGAACAACCTTGAAAACTTGGCATTGACTGGTTCTGAAACACGATTTATCACGTTGTTCTGAGACAAGAAGCCTATATGTTTTCTCGAATAATTGCAACCATTCTTGGCCTCTTCTCATACTGTTCCACAGTGTACCAGTCATGTTCAGCGACATTGCCGAGGTGTTTATTCGCCGAATTTAGATCGAGCTGCTTTTTACTTTTGGGCGCGCAAGTATAGCACAATATAGTACTTCTTGCATAAAATCGAAGCCATCTCGTTCTGTGCGCCGTGCTTTGTCACTACAACGAAAAACATTTCGCTTAAAAAGTGCAAAACAAATTTAAATGTCGATATATAAGTACATACAGATAGTTGCCTGTAACTGGGCCTGCATATGTTATTTTCGATAGAGGGCCAAGTATTATTTAAAAGCAGCTACATAGGATATTAAACACATGTACCACTTCACGTTCTTATGTACTGTCGACATAACTGATCTCGAACGTACATACCATGATATGTATTTGGTAATGACAGATTTATTTTCCAGAGTCGCAAAATGTAACGTAAAATAACAATGCAGTGAATGAATGTTCTGTAATAGCGGTTCCAGTGAATGATAAAAATACTTTAGGGCAAAATAAACCAAATAAAGTACAGTGAGTTGGGGGAAATAAAAAAGTGGGGATAAAAATATCGATAATTATTTAGTGGGGATTATGCAGAGAAAGAGTGCAAGCACGAATTACGAAGATAAAGAGAAGAAGACAAGCAGTGGCACTTGTGGCACCTCGTTCACTTTGTCTTTGTTTCTCACATGGCCTCATTATGAGTGCATTAAACCAAGGTTCGCGATTGACAGGTCAAGTATTTACCGAAGTCAGATTATTATGTATGTCGTCTTTATTGAGCACTGGCGCATTCGCTGCCTCTATTATAGAGTGGCCTTTCCTTGCCATTTGGACTGGAAAGAAAATATAATACACATTATTAAAAAAAGGAGCATGTGTGAAAACATTGGATATCTCGCTGAATGGCTGGGCGATTATGAAACGCGTTGAAAACTGACGTCGAATGTAATTGGTTACTGCCTTGATCGTGTTCGTTGTGAATTATTTGAAGAGCGAAGGCGCATGGGCTATATCACGCTTTCTGGGGATGTTTCCAGTCCACTGGAAGTGTATATCAGAGGCTCTCTTGGCGTCGAATTCCAGGAGAGTGAAGCTGACAACTTTGATAAGGCGACAATCTGGCTAGGTGTCCTTCGTTAAAAACCTGCCTGCCTGCCTGCTGCCTATTGGTGCGGCTCACAATGGTGACTGATGTGCTGTAGCGGATGATGTTTGACTTGCTGGATGTACCCTTACACTATATTCATGAGATGCTGTTCTGGAAACTATAAAAAAGAGATACGTCATTTCTCTAGGATGCTTTAGGGAAACAGCCCTAAAAGTAAAAAGATGAGGCTATTGTGGCGACTGAAATTCGCTTCTTTGTACCGAACAGTAGTGCTGCTGTGTTTGGAAGTCCAACATCTTTCCATTAATGAACCTTTCTGGAACAGCATAGTTGATCATTTTGGAAAATTATTTACAATGCAAAGACAAATAGTGGGAACTGAACTTCTGCATTTCTCTGGTTTCAGTTCAGTGATTAATTAAATATGCATTATGTTTCATCGCTATAGATGCTCTCAGGTTCACATATTCTTTTTCTCGTTTGATGGCATTAGCACTTTAGCCTTTTCAAGCTCAAACTTAGGCTAATGGTGTGCAGGCTATCCTGCTTAAAAGTACAAAATTTGTAAAGCTGGGGAAAAATATATATATCTGAAATATTTCTCTGTCAGCCAAGTAAGCGCAATAGAATGGCAGCAAGTGCAACCAGCTACTTGATATGTAGACTGCATAGTTTATTACAGAGTATTTCATTGGGTCAAAATGTCAACAACCATTCTGTCAATAGGGAGCAAGGATGTTTACCCATTTTTGAAAGCAGTAATATATATATATAAATATATATGATGGCGTTGCAACAAACCCTCATAGCCACATTTAAATAAAATATTACACCCATAATTATGCACATGCTATAAAAAGAAATAATGATCTTTCAATACTGGTATACTTACAGCTTGTATATAGAAGGCATTCTGCTAGCTGAATTGGAAAAAGTATGAATAACAGTTAAAAGAAAATTCTTCACTGATATATCTACCTGATGGCGGTGTTTTTAGAGGGCATCCAGGGGTAAATAGCAAACTTTCACTAAAATATCGGCAGACAAATTATAATGGTTAGTCGGAAGTGAATGAGGAGAAGAGACTTTTAAGCGAAGAGCTTTTAGCTATAGGTACCGAAGATCCGGAAGTAGACAGTAGACACGTCTGCTCAGAAGGAAGGTACCGAATATGCAGATCAACGGAGAAAAAGCAAGTCGACAACTGGATGTTCGAAACAGAGAAGGCTGCGCCCAGCCGAATGGCACAAATAAAGCAGACTTCATAAAAGAAACCACCCAACGTCAATTGGTGTGCCTGGGGTGTCAATTGACCTGAATTGAATGGATGTCGTTTGATCTAATACTACCAACGAAGTTATCGTTTTTCATCTAGTAGGATATAAATGAGCTTTTGTCGAAATATACAATGCGCGCCGGGACGAGCAAAGTCAACTGTCCGGTCATCACGGCGACAGATAACAAAAATTGGCGGTCTAATCTGTGCTACGCCTGGACTATCCACTGCAGGAATGCATGCGAGTTGATGCATGTCATTTTCCCCAAGTGAAAGTTTTGGAAGAAAATGTAGTTTTAATGACACCTGTGCTCTATGCTGTATAGTGGGCAGGAGAGCGAGCAACGACCATGTCATAGCTGAAATAACAGGAATAATTCGTATCGTTAAATTGACGTGTAATATAAAGAGGCAAACAATGCTAGACGCACCTCTGGTGGGGCTTGAAACGGCTTATCAACAATTGTGACCACAACTAGTTCGGGCCTGAAGATTCGCAATCGCTGGAAATGTTTGGCGTTGATATGAAATAAAGAAGTCAAAAATGATGAGGGAGAGTCAGGTGTTGTGCTCGAGTGCAGACTCACTTAGACGTCTGTCGACAGCTCTCGCCCGCACATTGCGAAGACGTTCTAGTTCTAGCTAACCGGCGACAAACTAAGTAGACTATCTGAGCGCTGATTCCAGAGGCATCTTTGTTCGCGTTGGTCTCTGAGGTTTAAACCTCTTTCTTGTCACTACTAAAGGCGTTGCCCTTGCTCTTCGTCTTTCCTCAATGCTTGCGCCAGCCTCTTATTAAGGAGATCGTGTTCACGGCGATCAGCAGCAGCACCAATAGAATATTCCGCCTAAAACGGAGCCATTTTGTGAGGGCATAGCGGCTGGCAGTTGATGTGTGAGATATTCAATGGAAGAAAATTTAGTACCATAAAAAGTCCGCGAGCGCTATGGAAACTACACTGCAGAAATACAAAAGATCGAGCGTTTATGCTTCACACATTGCATCACGCTTAGTTTCCTTATCGTTATGACTAAATACACCGTCATTAGCATCGCTACTGTCATCGTTGCCATTATCACTAATTGCAGAAGTTTTGTCATCGCTACTATTATCCCCACAGTAGATAACTATACCGGGCGTGGCGCAATTGTTTGAGGCGGTCCGTTCGGTATCCAAGAGATGGAGGTTCGGTTGCCGGGGGAGACAGGATTTGTATTTTTCTGATGACGTAATTAGGATGATTTAAAACTATTTTCCATCCTCATACATCCGTTATAAGTGATTGACACATCAGTGCACATATCTCATGCATCAATCCAGCATACTCTAATTCACAACTCTCGTGCACGGGATTTTGTTCCATGAGCCCATGAAGGCTTTCGCTTTAAAGAAATCACGGAAAGGACAGGACGGAGGCAAAAAGACAACACACGTTGTCCAGGCACAAGTTGAGTATACGGCAGCATTTGCCCCATTGGTGCAAAACATTCAGTGGCAAATGCAAGCCCCAGATGGCGCCATTCGAGTGGACTTCAGGTTGTATGCGCCTTTTCTCCAGCTGAAGTGTATGCTTACGTCAAATCTAATTCTCCGTAATTTCAACCCCTCCGCTCCGACGGAAATTCACATTGACTCAAGTGGGATTGGCGTCGGTGCTGTGCCTGTGTAACATTCGGAAAACGGCGATCATGTAATTACTTATGCCACCCATTGCCTCAGCAAACCTGGGCTTAACTCTGCCGTTATCAAGCAGGAGGGCCAGGCCGTAGTTTTCGCTGTGCAGGGATTTCGGCGCAACCTCTATGGATGCTTTCTCATGGTAGCAACGGGTCATCATATTTTATGCTGGCTCATCAACCTTCGTGACCCGTCTGGTCACCTGGCACGTTGGGCCCTTCGTCTGCAGAGGTAAGACTTCACTGTTTTGTACAAGAGTTGCCGCAAGCATGTCAATGCAGAAAGTCGCCTCTTGTCCTTCCTATGACTAAATGTGACTCTGCCGACTAGCTCAATACATAACCTCTGTCGTACCTGAGTATCGCGGCGCCTCTGCTTGGCGACTACGCAAGCGATCCTACTGAAGCCTCGAACCACTCCTTGCTGCTGCGTGCAATTCCACTCACCAGCCCTTTTTGTCTCCCTGATGGCGTCCTCTGCAGAAAGGCTTCCTCAAATAGCCGCATGAATTTTCTAATCGTAGTGCCCGAGAGCCCCCCGCTCATGGGTCATGCGTGCCACTCACGTCTACCTCCATTCCGGTCACCTGGGCTGTGGACGAACGCTCCACCATTGTCGCTACTACTTTTAATGGTCGAAGATGCACTAGATGTCTGAGCGATATATGGCGAGCTGCTCTTAGTGTCAGAGGCACAAATGCCATATGTCCACGCCACAGGGCTTGCTCCATCCTGTGGTTCCACTATGTAGTGCATTCGAGAATGTCAGAATCGACCTTACGAGTTCATTCCCAAAGTCTTCCTTGCCCCTGTTATTGCTCCGCTCTGACATCCTGAGCCATGGACCTCAGCGAAGTATCAGTGACTGATGTCGCCAGTTCATGGCAGATGTTTCAGAAGAGCTTTTTCGTTTTTACGCATCGGATTTTCAAAACTTCGCACCATATCACCCTCAAATCAACATTTTGATGGAGCGCCAACACCGCACAATTGTCAGCATGCTTTCAACGTACACCGCATCAAACGACAAGATATGAATAGCACACTTGTTTTAATAACGCTGGTCTTCATAACTAAAACAAATAAACGTCCGGCTACAGACTGTTTTTCTTTTATGCCCATGCTCCTCGGTATTCTTTACAAGCCATTCTTCATTATTCCATTCATGAAGAACCAGGCACCGCCTAAACTATTTTGGACCGATGAAGCTCGACATCTCGAATGTTTGAGTATTCTCGCATCGCATGAGAGTTTCAAAGCTCGGCAGGCAGCCGAAATCTCCATATATGTTTCGCCCCTGGAAATTCAGGGTGGCTTATTTTGGCGGCCGCTTCAGATGAAGGGTTTGTCCCAGAACATTTTGGCACATTATGTTGCAGTTTACGCCGTCATCGAGCGCATAACCGACCCGTACTATGGAACAATGCATACGACCGCAGTTGGTCGTCTAACGGTAACTAATATCACACGGGAGGCTTAGGTTGTCCAGGGGAAGTGTAGCATTCATGAATATAAGAGAAACGAGGACCAGACAAAAAGAATGAAGACAGTAAAACCTATCGTGCCGGACGCGCACTCGTTAACCAGCTTCTAGCTTCTCTATCCCTCCACCGCTGCGACAAAACACACGTCGTAACAATAACATCGAGGAGGTTATCAAAGTCGAGGGGCTGCAGTACCAAGAGCACCTTGGTTGGCGTAGGCAACCAAGACGGTGACAAAGTTCATCCTGTTTCCAGCGGAAAAGGGGGTGCCGCTAGAGCAGATGGGAGCTGCGGTGGTCTACATGGCGGTTTATTGTCTCCGCCGTGTGCCAGCGACGAGGTCTTCGCCGCGGCCATTTCCCGGCACGGGAATGTTCGGTCGGTATCGGTGGTGACCTTCCAGTCCAGGAGCCGCGTCAGTAATGGCATACAGCTACTGAAGTTAACGATGCTACCACCCACCCACCCAACTTCATGATGGTGACCGTCCAGTAATACACGAGTACTGGGGAATGAAACGCGCGTGCTCAAGGTGTGGTGCCGAAGGCCACTTGGGCGCAGAAAGTACGGCGGTCCGCTGCGGTCGTTGCAGCGCTTATGGGCGTGACACCACGAGGTACCACTGCGTGCAAGCGCTCTGGCAGCGCTGCAATAAATGGCACACTGCGTCATGTCGCACTGGTATGCGGCAGCAGCTACTGACAAGGCTGCTAAGACGTCCTCTGAGCCCGATGTGCAACCCGAGCTGGCCTAGATTCCCGAGCTGTCTGGTGGTCTCCAGAAGCAAAGAGACAAGGAATAACATCGACCAGACCACAACGATAACGTTTGCGGCCGGCTCTGAAGTGGTATCCTCAGAGGAAGCCTTCGATGACGAGCCTGCAGCGAAAGTGTACATCCCCTAGACAGACTTTAGCCTCTCTCAGATGCGCTCGACTCTGGGAACCGAACCTTCGCGTCGCAACCTATTATTTGTCACAACCGCGCGGTGACAATAAGCAGATGGCGTCCGCTCACGAGTGAAGGCTGCTAACCGGGAGGTCCTTCTGAACTGCTACGTCTCTTGCCCCGGCTGGCCTCCCGAGCAAGTAGGCCTTCCTGTAATTCGTCGCGGCTACAAGACAACCTGGCCGCGCGAAACCGCAGTGTCCGAGGGCAGGGAGCGCTATACCAAAGCGCAGTTGGTGGATGATGCCAAGCGACAGCATTCCGCCACAGAGAGCAGGTCATCTTTGAATGCACCAGCGTCTCACAGCAAGATGCGGCTGGCGCAAAACGGAACGGAGGTGGATTTCTCGTATGCCGAGATAAAGCCGCCATGGCGTTGCCTTCAAGGCTCAACCGCCGCAGTGGCCGCATCCTCGTTTTCCTCGTCTTTTACTGGCGGCTTCAGCACTACCCAGCCGGCATCGACCAGAAGCCACCGTTTATCTCTAACAGCTGACAGCCGCCTCGGCGCCGTCGGCACGGCTTACGAGCGTAGAACGGTGGTTTATCTGCGAAGTTAATAAGCGCTCGCGTTTGATCGTGTTTGCAGACTCGTGCGCCGCACCGACGTTCTCGCCGTCCGCAGTAGTTGGCAATCTCGCCACCGTGTCGCTACACAGCCATCAGCTGAGGTTACAGCACAGAACGTCTCTTCCTAAAGCATATCCACAACGCCGGAGTGTGGTCATGCCTACAGATGTGGCCGGAAGGAATTTCAGCGAGCCAGTCGTTCTCGGTTGTTCATATTCATTTAGTATACTTTTGGCGCATTGTATTTCTACTTATTTGACATCTTTTCAGTTTGCTTCATATGATGTTCGAGGTTGTCGCCAGTGCAACTTCTGCACCCTTGACGACGTTTTTTTTCTTTTCATTGTCGTTATAATATAGATGCCTTTTTGTTATAGGACTCATGTTTGTATGGCGCAAGCGTGACCTCTCTCACGCCAGCATTAAGGGCAGGTGCCGACTGCACATAAGGCATTTATGAGCTCGTTATTGCAGCAGGTATATTTCTAGATGGCCGCAGGATTCGCTTTGTGAACGTAAACTCGCCACTAACGAGTTATTTCAGTAACGAGATCTCCAGTTTTATGATGCCACATTTCAATGACGGCATGCCGCACGTCCGATTGGAGCTGTCGCATGCCACCGTGGTCCCGCCGTAAAAGAAGACGAGGGTCTCAGCGCGGCTGTCAAGCACGCACAGTTCGTTCTTCATGGCAGCAGGACTGAATGCCGACGGTTCCCTGTCGCGCTCATGTTTGGATATGCGGTTACTCTCAAATAGATTTCTGGAGATCCGACAAAGAGTGTACCTGTGATTCATTTCTAAAAATTTGGTGAATCTGGACTTCGCGTCTTTGCCCTTTGCTCCAGCACTGTGCTTACACCAGCTGATTCGCTAGGCCAACCAGTGCCCGGATATCGAAAACCCCGCCTACGTTCCATTGTGTAAGCCATAGCCACAGATTCCCCCACTCTTGTACTGTCTCCGTCGTCTCACACGGTGACTTATCATGGGCACCCGTCTCCGCTCTCAAGCTCCCTGACTTCTGGTCATCGGAATCGGAACTTCGGTTCCCCACCATCGAGGCCTTTTTCCGCCGGCACCGCGTCACTTTGGAGGTGAAAATGTTCGACCACATCATTAGCGGGCTCACGCCTGCTACTGCGGCGATCTTTCGCAACGTCCTGCGCTCTCCGCCTGCCGATCGCCTATACGATCATCTTCGGTTGACGCTCATCCAGCAAACGTATGAAACGGAGCCGCGTCGTCTGCAGCAGCTTTTTTCCTTAAAATTACTCAGTGATCGCAAGCCTACCGAGCTGTTGCGTCGCATGACCGGCCTGGCTGGAGACTTTGCTGCTTCATACGGCAGCGCACTACTGCGGGAAATCTTCCTGCAGCGCCTACCACCGCAGGTGTGCATGATCTTGAGCGTGTCTCCATCTCAGACACTGGAATCCCTCGCTGCTTTGGCAGATAAGGTCATGGACGCCGGTATACCCTCCGTGGAAACAATTCATTGCCCTTTTGTCCTCAGTTGCTCAGAGCAGCTGCTAACGATTGCTATTCCTGCATCACCGATGCTAATCAGTAATTCACTCGGCAAGTAGCGCGGCTTACAGCTGAAGTTGCAATCCTTCACGCTCGCCGGCCGCCTTCCTAATTTCCACTTCGCCGTACTAGCCACAGTACTCCTGCCAACCATCCTCCGTCCTCCATGACTTTTTGCTGGTACCATCGCCGCTACGGCTTTCACGCACGTCAATGCCGCCAGCCCTGCTCTTTCGCGGGAAATGGTTCGGCCCAACACTGAAGGCGACCGGTGTTCTCGGCCCACGATCCAGGCGCCTCTTCCATATCCCCGACCATATAACGAAAGTCCGCTGCCTAATCGACACTGGTGCCGAGATCTGTATTCTTCCACCTACGTTGGCTGAGCGACTCCTCAGACTTTTCACCACTGATCGCAGTCAACGGAACGATCACACGAACCTACTGCCAGAAGACTGTGACTCTTGACATCGGACTCCGCCGTACCGTTTGTTGGGTATTTATCATCGCAGACATGTGCTCCCCAATCGTCAGCGCCGAATTCCGATGCTCCAGGTTGACACTGCAGACACTCCTATTTGATACTCCTATGCACTACAGGCTCTTAGTTGACATGCGGCAAAACCTCCTACTGAATTGTGAAACAAGCCTAGGCGACCAAAGCGTATCTTGCCGCGATTCACCTCTCAGGCTCCTACAGGCGCACAGCACAGTTCCCGACCATTGATCCAGTGTACTTGACCAGTTTCCGGAAGTCTTCCGACCCGCGCCCCTTCAGTCACCGGTCACGAACAGCGTGACTCATCATATTGTGACGCCTAGGTCTCCCGTCCTTAGATATGCGGATGACACCACTTTAATGGCAGAAATTGAAGTGTAACTCAACAGATTTCTGATGCGCGTGCAAGAAGAGACTAAGAAATTAGGGTTTAAACTGAACGTTAAAAAGACAAAGATCATGGCGTCTTGCCCTATCAAGGCCTGGAGCACCAAGGGGCAAGAAATGGTAGCTGTGACACATTTTCTCTTTTTGGGCTCAAAGATTACCCCGGAAGAAGACTGCAGACATGAAATTGGGAAATGCCTCCTTCTGGGAAAGAGAGCCATGGTTAGCCATGACCGCCTAGTAAAAAGCAGAGTCTGCCAACCGAGATCCGTATAACTCGTGCTATGGTCTTTCCACTTGTGATGTATGGATGCGAGAGTTGGACTGTGAAGAAGGCTTACCGCCGAAGAATTGACGTGTTTGAATTGTGGGGCTGGCGGAAACTCTTGAGAGTTCCTTGGACTGCCAGAAGATCAAATCAGTCGATATTGTCGACCATAAAACCTGAATGCTCATTAGAGGGTCAAATTCTGAAGTTAAAGCTGAGCTACTTTCGTCATCTGATGAGAAGAGAGGAGTCGCTGGAGACAGATTTGATGTTGGGAAAGGTTGAGGGTCGCCGGAGAAAGAGTAGGCAGCGAACGCGATGATTAGATGGCATCCTCGAGGCGCTGCAGATGATGTTATTTGATGTTAGGAAGATAGTGAGAGAGCGGAAAGCGTGGCGGAATATGGTCCATAAAGTAACGAAGATTCAGTCACGACTGAACGACTGAACTGAACTGAGGCCTCCCGTGTTTACTGCGCTGGTCGCCTCGCGTTCGTTGCCTCGCACCAGATCGCCTCTCTGACACAATAAAGTTTGAGCGTATGCTTTAGCTTGGCTTCATCAGTCCCTCCTCCAGTACCTGGGCATCGCTCCTCCACATGGTGCCCAAAATGAACGGCAACTGGTGTCCGTGCGGCGGTTACCGGGCTCTCAGCAAGGCCACAGTCCCTGACCGCTACTTGATTCCACATATCCAGGAAATTTACGTTAGCCCTTGATGGCTGCACAGTCTTCAGCAAGGCTGATCCCGTGAAGGCATATCACCAGACTCCCGTGGAGTCCTCGGATATCCCAAAGACCACTATTATTACGTCTTTTCTGATATCTGAGGATGCCTTTCGGCTTTCGCAATGCGGCCCAGACTTTTCAGCGCTTTCTTGAAGAATTTCTACGCACTTTCACGTGCTGCTTTGCCTATCTTGATGATATTCTCGTCTTCAGCCCAACGCCAAAAGGCCCACAAGCTCCATTTGCGTCAATTCTACGCAAGGCTTAGCCGCTTTGGTCTTGTGGCCAATGGATCGAAAAGTGAGTTTTGCGTTGCAGAGGAGGACGTTTCGGCCAATGCGTCAATGCCCATGGCAACCGCCCGTTACCTGGTCGCGTCACAACCATAAGAAAGTTTCTCCGGTCCACCACCACCCTTCCGCTGCGCGAATTTCGTGGCCTCGCCAGTTACTATTGGCGCTTCATTCCTCACTGCGTTGCAGCATTTCAGCCTCTTCAAGATCTTCCCTCGGGCCACAGCAAGCCGACAACTCTTGTCACTTGGAGCGATACCGCAGAGCGTGCATTTAGGAGCATCAAAGCTGCCATCGCCGGCGCCTGCTCCTAGTTTTTGCCAAATGCGACGCGCCCACGTGCGTCATGCTTGACGTATCGGGCACTGCTCTCGGCTCGGTCTTGTAACAGTTCATGGCTGCTGTTTGGCAGCGAGTTGCCTTCTTTTCCAAGAAGCCTGCGCCCCTGAGCGAACCTACAGCACCTTCGTTCGAGAGCTGCTGTAATATATTCAGCCGTGAAACACTTAAGCCATTTTGTCGAATGACGCACGTTTCATATCCTGACTGACCACAAACCTGTGACATCTTCGCTGGCATCCAGCAGTTCCTCCTGCACTCCACGCGAAATCAGGCAGCACGCGTACATTTCCAAGCTTACCTGCGACATTCGGCACATCAGCGGCAAGTCGAACATAGTTGCCGATGCTCTTTCTGGCACTGAAGTCAATTCGTCGGGCAATGGACGGGCATATATCGACTTCACGGCTATGGCTGCTGCTAAGCAAGCCGATGCCAAGCATCCAACGGCTGCGCACGCGCGACACTTCTATGGTGCTGGAGGATGTCTTGCTTCCTGACTGCGCAGTTCCTCTCGTCAATGATACGTGGACCGGTCGCCCTCGCCCCGACATGCATCAATCTTACCGCCAAATCGACTCTGATGCCTTCCATTTTTTAGCCCATCCTGGCATCAGCGGAACTTAGCGCCTCGTCACGGCTCGTTATATCTGGCCTCGCATCAACGTCAACGTTCGCCGCTGGTCAAGCTCGTGCCTCAGCTGTCAGGAAAGCAAAGTGCACCCACACACTTTGACTTCTCTTGGATCCTTCCCGTCCCCGGACGCCTGCTTAAGCCACCTGCACATCGTCATTGCCAGTCCCCTTCCTCCCCGCGGGAACCATCGCTACCTCTTAACCCGCATTACAGGTTCTTGAGATTGCCTGAAGCGATGCCGCTTCTGGACATATTGGCGGAGTTTATCGCAAGAGCGCTCAACACACTCTGGATAAGCCGCTACGGTGTCCCTTCCACCATTACGATTGATCTTGGTCGTCAATTTGACTCGGCATTATTTGCCAACCGATCTCAGCTACTCGGCGTTAATGACATTAAGAGCTCTTACCACCCGTTTTCAACCGTATCACTGAGTGCTTTCACCGGCAGTTAAAAGCTTCACATATAGTGTCCGCTTTCCATGCGCCATGGATTGAGCGCCTACCCTTCGTCCTGCTTGGTCTCCGCCCTGCACTTGACAGTGACTCTTCTACCTGTGCAGCAGAGCTGACGTTTGGCACCACTCTTCTGTCCCTGGCACGTTCTTGGAGCCTTCGTCACTCAAGCATGCTGAGGTAACACATTACACCTGGTCTACGTACTTCTATAAGCACTGTGTGCTACCACGGCAGCACCAGTATTCTCGTCACCTCCACGTTCCCTCGACCTTCAGCGGTGCACTCATGTGTTTGTTCGCCATGACGCCGTACGTCCGCTTTTACCGCCACCATATGATCGCCCATTCCAAGTACTCTGGCAAGCTCCTAAGCACTTTCTACTGCGTATCAACGACCAAGAGGACACGAAATCTGTAGATCGCCTCGCACCTGTCCACCTTGAATCAGGCATTATTTCTAACTATGTCGCTGCAACACCTCCCGATCGTTCCAGTTCTCGCCGCGTACGATTTGCAGCCACAGCATCCGCTGCCCCATTCGGCATTCGTTTATCGCTAGAGGATGGAACTTGGCGTGTCATCGTGGTTCCGCCGTAAAATTAGATGACACGCCTGCCCAGCACGCGCAGTTCGTTTGTAGTGACAGTAGGGCTGAATGCCGGCGGTGCACTGTCCTTTTCATGCCTGACTTAGCGAGTCCTGACAAATATATTTGTTTAGACCCGACAACGAGTGTGTCTGTGGTTCATCTCCACAGAGGCTTTACCTGTATTGTTAGCACACTACGTGACATCAGGGCACCTGTAAATGGTGGTTCCAAAACCGCGCTAAAGAGTATGGGAAGCATGTGCGATTATTGCGCTTAGCGTTGGTCGTGCTACATGCAGAACACTTCGAAGTAACGCGAGTCCGGAGCCAGAGCGCGAGCGGGCTAGCACGCGGATACATTCCGTCCCCTTTGGCATATCACTTGCAGCAGCGTCAGGTAATGCAATTTGCATCCAACATCAAGCTATGTTGTCACTTCCCAGTAGTGGTTACCCTACAGACAGTCTTTGCCCATGTGAACATCGCCTGATGTGGCGCATGGATGCAGCCATGGTACCTGATGATCAGCGGCTAGCTGTTATATGCGGAGAATTGTGCTCGTCTGTGGCTGGTGTCATAATGACTGCTGCCTTGGATGCGCTCAAAATACCCTGGCGCGACATTGTAGTGCGTGCGCAAAAGGCGTGGCAAACTTCGCGTGACTACGCTGAACGGTCCGCATAAGTATCGAGAGCTGGCGGTGTGATCCTGTTCGCAATTCGATGGTACCGCTCGAGGCTTTGCTTGAGCTATCACCGTCCTCTCTTAGTCAACTCGCGGATGTCACTTTTAGCGAAGCCTCTCCTTTGCTGCTTGAAGATGCCATGTAGGTCGTACACGGCATTCTATATGCCAACGCACTGACACGCGAACTGACATGGAAACAGTCATGCTAATGGGTGAAACCGCGCCTTTCGATCACTGACATTCTGGGTTTTTAACTGGAACTTTTACGCCCTCTTTTTGTCGCGCATCCTCGACCAGAAGGAGGATTTTCAAGGAGCTGTCGACTTATTCTGGGGCTCTTCCTCAGCTCGCCGAAGACGTCTACGTTTTGCTTATTCAGCGGAAAAAGCTTTAAGAAGGTACAGGTTTCTTTGGGTGCCATGAACCAGTCGACCCCGCCATGTTCTCACAGGCTGGTTGCTGGTTTTAGGCCACATTTTTTGGCGTCCTTGGTTCTCTGTTGATTGGGTTAGTGAATTTCTTTCTCCAAAGCGGAGCCAAACGAGTCTCGTTCAGTGCCGGCTGCATAATTTTGATACCGAATTAGGATATAACACGGTCGAGCCACTAGTCGTGGCGACCCGCCACCCTCCTTAGTATGATTATGATCTTGTTGCCAGGTGGATCGTCCGTATGTTACGAGTGTACTTGCAAGAGTTTCTTAGTGCCTACCAGTGCCTTTTTGTGTCCCAATGATCGGTGTTCGCCTCTCTGACATTCCCAGAGATGTGGTCGAGTATGCCTGCGCTAAACGGGTCACCATAGTGTTCGTCGGCATAGGCACGGCGAAAGCTATCGGCTGCGTTGAACATGACTACCTGCTTTCCGTGCTCCAGTTCCGGCTTAGACAACTCAGTTCAGCTCCTGCGGGCCCTTTACACTGGCATTGGCACCGATCTTGTACTACTGGCCCTATCGTTGGCTCATTTTCAACTGCGCGAGGAGTGGGCATGGATGCTCGCTTTCCCCCTCCCTCTTAGTTAAGGCAGTCGACCCACTTCTCTGGAGTATTGCCACCGAAAGACGAATTCGAGGCTTTCTTCTGGTTATACATGAAAATATGGTCGGCTCCGCGTTCGCGGCCGACATCTCGCGGACGTCATCTGGACAACTTGAGCGCAAGGCACTAAGAGCAAAACCAAAGCAGTCCTTTTGTTCAGTTCAACACCCCTTTGCTATGGTCGTGCCATTTACGGACGCTAGCGTGCTGTTCGGACCACGCGGGTTTCGCCCTTCGTCTGAGATAAAGTTCTTTCGTACGCAGGACGTGCTGTTTCAACGCAAACGTTGGTGTAGTTAAAATGCGAGCTTGCACGTTCGCTGTACGTGGCACGTGTAGTGACAATCCTTCCCCATAGAGCGAGGCGACTTGCGCCCTTTGTTGGGATTTTTTGACTGAGGCGGAGGGGTACCGTTACCTGCCTTCCGACCCCTCCAGGCGAGAAGATGAGGCCTCGCTTTTCCCTTTATCCCGACGGTGGACAGCGGCTAAAGTGCTTGCTTTGAGGCTGGTGAATAGGCTGTTCACAAACTGGACTTGCTATCTCAGCTCCTTCATTATTTATTGGTTGAGTAAAGCGCGGCACATGTTTGCATTCCGGGCACCACCTCGGTCCTCTGGCGGACAGGCCTTTGGCTTTTTATCGCGTGGCAGCGGAGATGTAACCTACGCTGGACGCCGGCCTTTCAGATTTTGATATAGCCGAATAGCCTTCCGCTCGTATCATCGAACTAGTTGATGGTCGCAGCATTTCGGCTGACGGACAGCTTGTAACAGCTGTCTACAAATTGTGAAAATTGGCACTATGTCAACTGCCCAACGATTCGAGATGCATCGATTGGCACAGGCGCTGGGGCGTTGTTCCCACGTAACCGAGTCTTGCCTGTTGGGATGTTGTACCGAATGATGTGTGCTCAAAGTGTGTCGCCCCTAGAATATTTCGCACGTATTTTTCAAATGAGTCCTCGAGATGACTGTGTGGCAGCTTTATTGAGAGTGTTCAACATCTGCTTGAACCCTGGAACAAGAAGCGGCCGCAGCTACTTTGCATTCTTGGTGGTTGCTGTTCTGTTTGTGTTGTGGCATGACACGGGCATCGCTGAGTTGCGCCGCACTCTCGCCCGTGCTGCATATAGAACATTGCAGAATTTGCTTGTGGTCATACAGAAGTATTTGTATGCGTAGCTAGAAAGAGGTGCCGAGGCATGGTGTCTGCAACAATGGCACACGCACGTCACGTTCGTAAAGAGAGTCAGGCTAGAGATGCCAGCTGTGCCTTATCGACATGTCCAATACAATGCATTTCAATGTTTCAAGCACGTTACAGTGAGTGCTTCGTGATTTGTGGCATGGTCTGCTATGTGTAATGCGCAATATACACCTTCATTTTTCATCAGACACACTGCCAATTACCTATTACTGTTAAACATAGCAGAGCAGCTCGCCGCTTGTCGAACTGGCCAAGTGGCGCCTTTTTAGTCTTTACGGACACTGTTGGTTGTTGATTTCTATTGAAGTGTATGCTTGCATATATTCCTTATGTTTGTTCAATAAATGCTCTTTGTAAAAACTTCGCGAGGGATTAGTTCAGGCCTGAATATAGGTAGGGGGAGCTACCTTTAGGCGGCATCATTGATCACTTGTAAACCAGCTGGAATGGGCGGGCACCGATAGACGTGGCTCACACTGTAAATGGGAATCGTTTATTTAGCTATATACCCCTTACAAGTGGTGCAAACTCTAGCTGTCGTAGTGTTTCGGCAGACCATTTGGGGATCGCTAGCTACAAGGCAGGGTACATGGATTCACTCACAATTGCCATGTCCTGCAAATTCTGTAGCCTTTCGTATAAGCAACACACAGTGTCAATCTTGTTATTTGCAAAGATAAAATAGAACGGACTAGTTCCTTATGTCCTGGCCGCCAGCAAAATGACCCGTTTGGTCAACCGACCCGTCTTCAATGCGTCTTATGGTTCTTTCTAAAGTTGGTGTGGTTTCAGTAACATTTCAACATCGGCTTAATGTCTTGATGTCGCCGATTGGAGAGATGGTCTGTCAGCTCTTTGGGCGTCAACGACGCACGCTTGGCCCTTCAATCTTCATCCTTACGCTGACTGGCCTCTTTGTGTCAAGCTGAGATTTAGGGTCACCCGAAGTAGCTTTTAGCCGTCGGCGAAAGTTTCGCGCGAAGTACACTCGCTTACCGTCAACTTCTTCACCCAAGCAGGCCCCTCAGGGCAACGCGACTGGTTGCCTTGGTTGCAGCGCATGCGCAGTTGTAGCTCCGACTGACGTCGCGAAATTCAGTTCTGATGTACGTAGTGTAGCTATCACTACACAATTCTGGCTGTATTCTAAAGCCGCCGGTCAGTACTGCGGCATCTGGCGGCGTAAACACAAGGCGAACAGAACAGCTTTTTGGTTTAGGTGTTCCGATTCATATTTGGTATTTACTCCTGAATACAGAGTAGCATGAAAAATCAAAAACCCACAGACAAGGAGGGAGCGATCGGGTATCAAGCATTAGTTGCAGAAATCTTTTTCTTTTTCGTTGTTGCACGCACTGATTTATCTTTACTGCAATTAAGTTTATTTACATGAGGACAAGATGGTGTATATTCACCATCGCTATGCATGGCATACTCCATTGTTGTATTCGATTGCGACGCTATGATGCAATTTCAGATACAGATGTGTACAGCGTAAAACGACGCATCGGTCAGACCTTCCGGAGCGTCCTTAACACAATGCTCGGCCGCAAATGCTGGTTCGCGGAATGCGGGGGCATAGTCTAGGAAAGAAAAAGTCACCGAGGTGAGTCCATCGCGAAGGCTACGCTCCAGCCCAAATATAGAATTCGTACTCTTCTACCTGGCGAATAGTTTGAAACGATCCACTACTTTGCATGCCAAATGGGTAGCACACCAATTTACAAATGTTTGTACGAATCTGTCCGACCTCGATGCTCGCCGGAATAACATATATATAAAGAAACGATTGTATAGGCCTGAAATTCTGCGCTCAAGCACTATCGTGATGCTTCCGTTGTTGCTATGCAAAGTTCATGTATTCACCTGGTATGCTAGATCTGAGGTCACACGGAATGGTATCCCCTTGGGAATATAGTTTGTACCATCGTTGGTACCATACTGCGGTATATTTTGTTGCTATGCTGTGGCTGCTCTGGATTGCCATTTTAAAACTGTGGCCCTCGTGACGTTGGATTACAGGAAACATTACATTGAGGAACGTAACTAGTAGAGCTTACGCCTTAAAAAATACTCAGAGTTGTGTTGGCAAAACGTAGAGCTCTACAGACCAATCTGAAAAAACTTATAACTGGTTTCGAGAAGGAATTTTCCCAAAGCAAGCTATGCAAGAATATACCGAACGCAATGATAATGGCAGGAAGATCATCCAATACATGGAAAAGCTCAAAGATGTGATAAAAACAATTTGAAAGAAAACTGTGGCGAAAAACCTCAATATGCACCCTGCGTTGCATAAACGCCAATCATGTCATGCGAAGTAAACATTATAATGCCAAACACCATAACTTAAATGGCAAACTTGCGCTTGTCCAAAATCTTAGCGCATTTTGAGCAAATGATGTACCTGACTGAGCGACATATGATCGACTGAGCGACGTATGAACAAATTCGAATTCCAAAATTTGTTTTGGCATGTGAAGCAAAAACAATGATCAAGAGCCTTCCCTCCACTTCGTCATGCTTGGAAGACGCTATACTGCTTCTCCTGCTCTGACAAAAGAAAATATTTTGTCAAAGAGAACCTCAGTATGGAAGTAACCGTCCGCCTTTGGTTCTCGCTTCTGTGCGGAGCGCCGAAACCAAACGTTCCTTGTAACATCCGATTTTTAAATAATAAACATGTCTCTCGAATCGATGGCCTAAAAGAGCTGGGTCCTGATCAGGAAACATAGAAAATACTGCTTTTCATATTTCTGCAGAGCGCACTGTCGAACAAATATTTCTCAGTTTCCACTGAGTTGAGGCGAAGAAGGACACGCATAGAATCATGCCAGCGGGGCTCCGGACAAACAGGAAGTGTGATGCAGGACGAGGACAGACCGCGAGATTCAATACAAAGAGCTTGTGCGAGAAAAAACTGCGTCATTATCATCGAAGCTGACTGACCTTCTGAGGAACATGTGCACAGTTGCGAAAACCTGGTTGCGCTGGAAGGTATTTGCATGTGGCGGTGTTAATATCCCAGGTGAAAAAACAACAGGTTGGGGTAGCACTCAAACTCCTATTCTGCTGCCCTGTGCCAGAATAACTAAAAGCTCAGAAATGGTGATGGCAGCAAGAGCGACGACCCGCCGCGGTGGCGCAGTGTGCCTTCGCCACCCCGGCGGGGTAGTGCCGTTAATTTAAAGAAAGGTATCGGAGTCTGGCACGGGGAATGGGAAGAGGAACCGGAAATTTTCTGTTGAGTAAGATGGGCTACAAAGCCTGGAGTTTATTTGGGAGTCCCATTGGACAAATACGGGGAAAATACGAATTACTGGAATGAAAAAGGGAAGAAATACGGGAAAGGACGAAAGGATGGATGGGACGTAACCTCTCTATTTTCGCCCGTGCGACTGTATGCAATACCTTTTTGGTGGTAAGAATAATGTATTTACTTCAAGTAGTGTGTTGTGCTCGATGCAATATACAAAGGTTCCATCGTGTATTTGCGGTCTTCATTTGGTCATCCAACTGGGAACGAATTAGCAGAGATAATCTATTTCGGCGAGTCAAAGACGGAGGGTTGTCTCTAATGCATCTATATGTGCGGCAGATGGTTTTAAGGTTTTGTTTCCTACGTGACCAAAAAGATGCATCTATGAAAACCTTTATGCAAATCATGCGATCCAGTGCAATTCCAGAGTTTATAGTCTCATCATGCTCTGCTCGGGGATACACTGTGTCACGCGTCCTGCGAGAAGTGGCGTGGTCGTTCAAGTTTTTGCGCGTGAGGTACTCTGTAGAGTATTTAGCGACGGTACTACCTAAGGGACTGTACAAGGATCTTATTTCACAATTGTTCCCAGCTCCATTGTACAGAACTTTACACTGTGAAGGCCCAGGGAAAGATGTGCTCAAACGAGTTAAAAACATGACTGTTGCACCGGGCGTAAAAACATTCTTGTTTAAATTGCATACAGGAACCCTCCAAGTCAAAACATGGATAGAAGAAAAGGGCCTTTTTGTACCTTGGGGCTCAAACTGTCTACTATGTAGGAAACCTGAAACAGTTGAGCACGTGTTCCTGGATTGTTGGGATCCGGTGTTTTACTGGGATGTGTTACAAAGAACACTTAAAAAAGACCTGCCATTGACGCCACGTGGAATTCGGTACTTGACCACTATTAATGATGATTTTCAGTATGACCTCATCATGCTACTGGGCCTTCACAGTATTTTGAGGAGTAGGATGGCTTATAGACATTGTGATGTCGATGCACGATCTGTATGTGATTATTTTGTTGAACAAGTGTATAAACTAAGAGAAATTTTGAAACAGCAAGACGCTGCGGAGGAGGTCTTGAGTCTGATGGGCGAACTTGTGGTAATGAAAGTCCATTAGACACGGTTGCCAGCCAAGGGGCATCGCAATCACGATCTTTTACTGATGTATTTGTACCAATTCATGCAATAAAAAAAAGCCGGGGTGGCGCAGTGGTAAGACGCCCGACTTCTGTGTCGGTGTTCCCGGGTTCGAACCCGACCTCGGCGGCTGCGTTTCGATGGAGGCGAAACGAAGTAGTGTCCGTGTGCTGTGCGATGTCAGCGCACGTTAAAGACCCCCAGGTGGTCGAAATTACTCCGTAGCCCTCCACTACGGCTCCCCTTTGTCTCTTTCACACTTTCACTCCCACCTTCCTCCCTTCCCTTACGGCGCGGTTCAGGATTCCACAGAGCAAGTGTGACAGATACTGCGCCTTTCCCTTCCTGTGAACCAAACAACCAACCAAGAACGATCGCTGCTCTTCAGACCACCAATGCCCGGTGCACTCGTCATCACTCACTTGAAAGCCGATGATAAAGCACATTTGTAAAGGCAAGGAAGGCGACTAGAACAATGTGTAACATTGTGGAAAAAGACGGTAGTGTAAGAGATGTATAATTCGAGATATATGTGAGCGTATTTTGAGCGGCAAATTTTATGAAGCCACGTTTTGGCGACATTCGGCGTAAGCCAACAACGAGAACAAGATTCTTCAGCGCGGTACAAGCAAGGTGATAACCCGGGTGCCTGCAGCGACAGCAGCAAGTAAATATTACAAGGTTTGGCGGCTTCGCTACCCTTAATATCTTGTTCTAGATTTTCCAAAATGAACATAGAATTGGTAACATAAACAATATAACTTTAACATTATGGGCCTTTAGCGAGCAGTATAGGGCTGAAGGCGCACAAGAGGAAGAATTTCAGGGCGCGCGTCGAGCAGCAGGAATACGCATGCTATCGATAGTGACCATATAGGCCAATAGTCTGAATTGGCAAATGACTTTGTAATCACCGAAGTATCGGCGTAATTGCTTTTATTACAGTCAGAGAAGAGGAAATTGGATGCATACTCAGACTTGGTGTCTCTGCTTTAACCGTGCGTATACCGTCGTTATAGGCTATATCATCGACCGTCAATGCTGAGGCACTTTAATACGCATCCAGGCAAATCGTCGGGCTTCCGCTGCACAGTTAATTGTGGCGGCTACGTCAGTTCTGCTGTCGTAAATCTCGTGCAGATAATCGTCCAGCGTGGTCCAGGGCTCCCTGCGAAATATACGTTGTAAAAGTCGATCAGAATGTTTCCGGCACAGGGGTGTGAAGGCAGAGATGATGTAGGGTAGGATGGCGTCCCACGGCTTGAGTTCGGCATTGATGAACATGGCAAGCGTGTCGGAAGGAGTTGCTGGCCTTCATGTGTTGTCCTTTACCTGTACCCTGTCTAGCAAGTAGCGCAGTATTCCCCATTATTTCCGTCTTCTAGGGCATGGTCCTTTTACTGGTTCAGTGCGTCCGCCTTATGTCTCCTGGTGGTGAGAATCCTGTAGTCTATATACGAATATACAGCTGTAGCACTGATATATCTTTATTGCGCTGCTCTATACACGCAAAGGAATTAGGCAACATGTCGGTGGCAATAAGATGAAAACCGGTAGCTGGTCCTTGAATTACAAATGCCTGTTGTACTCGTTAGCGCTAAATCAAGGCTCGGTGAAGAAACATCTACATAAACATGCAATAAGTGACAATGTTCAACCTAGAACATTGTTTAAACAGACAAAGGTTTTCAAAATCATTCAGTGTACATCTCTGTGAATTTCACTTGACCAACAAAACGTCATAAAGCCTCGTTCGGAGAAACAAGGTGTGAAAGCAAATAACGCAAGAACGCTTTCTGCGATACAGGCAATATGATAAGGCTACATGCATGCGGCTTCCAGCAATAACTGATAAAATGTATAAGCGCTCGCGGCAGTATGATTAGGAAGGATATAGTATTTACGTCGATATCTAAACGGAATGACAAATACGAAGACCACGGGAAAATTTTAAAGCATTAAAGGTTGTACTACAGTATTTAGTAAAACGAAATTGATGTTCCTTTTATAAGCAGAGTACCTACAACACTGCAGTATTCCGTACTAGCATTTCAGTACAAAAGAATAAGAAGCTTCCAGTGCGAGGAAAACATTGCTTTCACTGCACCAAACATAAAAACCCTGCTAATGACAGCAGCTTGTTATGCAGAATTCGCCGATAGAAATGTTAGGTTACGTAAAAAAGCGACAATTTCCTTGAAAATTATGTGTACCTAACAAGAACATAACACATCTGCCTATAATGATCATTCAATGCTGAGGTATTGTCTGAAAAACTTAGTTGAATAATTCTTTTAAGAGAAACGCTGGATGTGCGCATTTTAGAGACATCAATCAGAACATGTTAGGACTAATGGTACTATTAACAGCGCAAAGCTCAGTCATCAAATCGAAGTTCGCGATGGAAACAATGTGTTCAAATTGAATCCCGGTTACAGAATTCAAAAACAAAGATCTGCTTAGACTTGTGATTGTTCTTTACGTAGATTTGAGATCTTTGATAAGAAATAGGGTGACATTGCCCTCCGTTTTGGGTGCGACCACTACAGAGAACTTGCAACGAGAATTAAGGTACTCAAAAAGAAGGTGCGAGCTTTGGAAACACTGGGGTAATTAAGGCACGATATGATCTAAAGCGTGTGAAGCAAGCACATGCGAACCACGGCCTGCAGAGATCACTTGCCGAAAGCGACGTTTCTCGACCTTCGAGTCAAACGAAGTAACGGGTGATGATAGATGTCTTGAGCACAAGTAGATGGATTCTTTCGAAGAGAGTCCCGCCGTGGGGGAGCAGTGGTGGCCGTGGTGGTGGAAGGCGCTCGAATACTTTGCTCAAGGATACGGGAATAAATACCGGCCGCGGCGGCCACTTTTAGGTGGTGGCGAAAAGCAAAAGCGCGCGTGTGCTGTGTGATGTCAGTGCACGTTACAGAAGCGCAGGTAGTCAAAATTTCCGGAGTCCTCCACTACAGTGTCGCTTGTAGCCTGAGTAATTTTAGGAGGTTAAACCCCATAAATCAACCAACCTTCGTTCGAAGAGAATATCAGACCATGTGGCTCTGGATACGAAGCACCTCTGCCCTGAATGTACATCAGAGATGTAACTGATAAGATAAAATATGTAGAAGAATCTTTTTCGCAATTGATAAAACGCCATCAAAATTGCCAATTTTTGGTGGCTGCAGAGCAACCCTAGTTCTGCATAAAGAAAGTAACAAAATTCCTATAAAGAAATGTGTTAGGCAAGGAGACACAATCTCCCCAGTACTATTCACTGCTTGCTTAAAGGAAGTATTCAGACTTGGAATGGGAGCAGTTAGGGATAAGGGTAGATGGAGAATACCTCAGTAATCTGCGATTTGCTGATGACATTGCCTTGTTAAGCAACTCGGGGGATGAACTGCTAATAATGATTGATGACCTAGACGGGAAAAGTAGAAAGGTAGGCTTGAAAATCAATATGCAGAAGACTAAGGTAATGTTCAACAGCCTCGGGAAGGAACAGCAGTTTACATAAGGTAGCGAAGTACTGGACGTAGTAGGCGAATATGTCGACTTAGGACAGGTAGTAACCGCAGATCCGGACCATGAAAAGGAAATAACAAGAAGAATAAGATTGGGATGGAGCGCATTTGGCAAGCACTCGAAGATTATGACTTGCAGCTTACCGGTATCGCTAAAGAGGAAAGTATATAACAGTTGCATCTTACCTGTGCTCACCTATGGCGCTGAAACGCGGAGGCTAACCAAGAGAGTTCTACTTAAGTTGAGGACAACACAGAGGGCTATGGAACGAAAAATGCCGGGGGTAACATTAAGAGATAGGAAGCGTGCAGAGTGGGTCAGAGAAATAACTCAAGTTACCGACATTCTAGTGAAAATTAAGAAGAAGAAATGGACATGGGCAGGACATGTAGTGCGAAGAGAGGATAACCGATGATCGTTTAGGGTAACAAGCTGTATTCCAAGGGAAGGAAAGCGTAGCAGGGGGCGGCAGAAAGTTAGGTGTGCGGATGAGATTAAGAATTTCGCAGGGGTCAAGTGGATGCAGCTAGCACAGAACCGGGTTAAGTGGAGAAATATGGGAGAGGCCTTCGCCCTGCATGGGTATATTCAGGCTGATGATGATGATGAAGATGACTGAGGATGCATTGTTCTTACGGTGATCAGACAGCACGAGAGATATGCACTTCGCTTCATGTGGTTCAAAGTAAATTAGATTGCGAAAGAATGAATAGAAATACAGACATGTCGACTGAAGCGAGTGCTTTTCGGAAAATCCGCACGTTCTTTAGTTTTGACACCAACTTCATAGTATATTATAAAAATTGTAAGAACGTGTTGTTCAGCTAGTTGGTGATAGATCATCTTAGCGAAAAGGCGCGAAAAACAAGCACGATAAGAAGATGGCTTGAGTGCCACTCAGACGTGTTATTTTAAAATGAAACTCACCCATATACGGTGGTCGTTGCGCACTCAAGGAACAGCTTCACGAATTATCATTGATATGATAGCATTCGGCGAAAATTGCTTTCCCGGTCTTATGAAAGAGGTCTGGAAGTGTTATTCTTGCACATTCCTGCTTTGTAATCAATAAATGTGCTTCTGTTAATTCGCTAGCTTTACTGCCTTTATTATTTTGTGGGAATCCGTGTGCCAGAAAAATGTGCTCACTTGAGTGTGACTGGACAACCATCATAAGATCTGGTCAATTTTACCATTCGTTTATGTCAGGTGTTTGTGTCGGGCTCCATGATCCGCTAATTACGCAACACTTCATTTGCCCAGTATATATGGGGCCGCACAAGACAGGAGATTTCATACACCAGCCCGTCAGCTTACTTCACAAATGGCCGTCTGTGCGTAGTGTCGCAGCATGCTTCTTTTCATCCGCTCACACACCGAGAAAGATCTTCTCGGGGCTGCGTCTCCCACCTCTGCAGGGGCTGACACTGGTCATCTAGGCGCGGAATGTCCCATTACCGTAGGGGCAGGCCCTGGCCGTTGAGGAGCAGCTTCTCCCTCCTCCGAAGGTGTTGGCAGCGGCAATCGCATAACAGAGTTTCCCACCTACGCAGGGGTCCAAGAGGCAATCGAGGCGCATCCCCTGTTGTCTCTGCAGAGAAAAAGAACGGCTATAGAGGCCATTGCCTCCATCTTTTTCCACATGGGTTGACAAAGGCGACCAGTGCGCAGCGCCTTTATCCACTTCCAGAGTGTTCGACAGCGGCTAATAATAGTTAGTGTATCCGACCTCCCCGCCGTAATTAACAGCGGCCATCGATGAACAGCGACTCCGCCCTCTATAGTAGAGATTGAGAGCGGCCATAGAGGTGCAATGCCACTAGTTTTGTTTGGCAATTGACGGCGGCTGGTGAGGCTAAATAGCGTCTTCGCTGTAGAGAGCATCAAAGCAACGACGCACAATGAACACTAGATGCGGGGAACATTCATGAATGTACCATGGTATTCGCAATCAACCATAATGTGATACAAGACAAATAGACAAAATAGTTGGGCAACGGAAGAGGGCCGAGAGAGAGACTGACGTCGGACGTCCCGGCAAATTTAGCGCACGTTGAAGCTGCCTGATAATGCAGCCGTAGCCAGCCTGATCAAGTTGTGTCACGCGTAACTAAATGCTTCTTTAAACCTCCTCAATATGCATCTCTGCAAGCTTTACACCGTCTATGTTTTGGAGGTTTCAGTTCACGAAAGTAGAAGCGCTGAAGTGATATGGTCAGCTGTTGATATTCAGTTGCATGCTTGCATTGCGATGCCCATTTCCTTAAAGAGGTGCGCTCCGAGATACACACACAGTATTCTAGTAGATACAGGCCTCACCCCTACAACCGAAGGCGAGTATTCAGGGCGGTGGGCCGTTAATTCCCGAGCCAGGACGTCGGGACATTCTGAATTCGCACCTCCTTCATTGGACCAGCATCTTCCGTGCTGCAGGCATGCATGCCCACACAGCAACTGATCTACAACACAGCCAATGGATGTTACGCAAGCTTAGAGACATGTCCTATATAATTTCGGCACGGAAAGTCCAACGGCAGCCAACCAGGGGTGAGCGGCTACCACAATACAAATACAAAACGTTTCAAAGAACTTTGAAGCCTCGGTTGGGCATGGAACTGTTAAGGATCTGCCTTGTGCGATGTTACTGCACTTTAAATAACCTCAGGCTGTCGAAATATCCGGAGACCTCCACTCCGGGACCTCTTATAGCCTGAGTCCTTTTGGGACCTTGGCAACCACAAACCAAACCAAACCAGACTCACACTGATGTAACCTGTGCGAATCGAACGACCTCGCGCGTGACACCTATGCCCTAACTGCCAATGAACAGCAGTGCCCCAGACTAGAGGAGACGCAGAGGCCGGCTTGCTCTCCAAGCCATCCAGATATCCTGGCATAAATCCTGATACCCCAGATGATACTGACACAACTGTCCACATAAGCACCATATCGAGCTGATTGTCTTATGGTGCCAGCCGCGCAGTAACCCTACGAATCTCCCAAACCTCGAGAACATATCTTCGATCTAGACAAGACCTGAATATGGTGTGGCGCGAACATGAATTTTCGTCGAATTCCTGTCTTCCTGTTTGTTCTTTTTCTCACACGAACAGTGCGTTATGTCTTGAAGTAATAAGGAATCATGAAATGAGGCATAATTTGTCAAGGATGCACCTCCAGATACTGAAATAACACTGCCGCTTCCACGTTATCTTAAGACCGTGGCTGAATGTATGAGGTCAAAGAAAATGACTTCTTGGAGCACTTCCGGGAGAGGAGAACTTTCGCTGTACATAGAGAAACCTCGCTGTGCCGCATAGAAATGAGGCAGGGAAGATGATGATCAAAAAGTGGCTCGTGCCGGGATTCGCAAATGGACTAAGCTAGTTTCTAACGTTCTTACTCTGATGAATATACTGCTTGCAACATCTTGGTGGAGATGCTGGTTGTTTGCTGCTGGAACGCATACTCCTGTCAGTGCCGACGCTGCAGAACAAAGACCACGTTTTAGTTGATGGTGCGTCTTTCATGGCTATAGTAGTTACCTGGGCCATCGTATCCGTAACGAGCGCTCTGTTTAAGCGTCGCCATTGGAGTGGCGTTTCATTGGGGTTAACATGTTCAGTGCTCTAGTGTGAGTGGTGCGCCATTGCATGCCATTGGGGTGCGTTGTTTTAAGTTTCCTGGAGTGGTGAAGAGTCCGGAAATGGCAGTACTTGCCGGATAAACGGAAGACGACCGCCTTTAGCTTGACTTTTTTGAGATGTGTGGCGTCAATGTCGACTGCCGCACTAGTGAGCATAGCGTCGGTAAACGTGTTACCCTTGGCCTGCAGGAAGACTCTTGTAGTGGTGTGAGTTTGTTGCGTTTCCGAAGATACCATTGTGCATCCAGCATCGGCTGTGTGTGTACAGGTATCCTGCCGCGGCGCCATCCTCAATATGTCTGAGGCAAATTTAGAACACGTGCATCTCACCTGCATCAAGAAAAATGTTCTAAATCTTGATGCTATAATGTCTGTCACCAAAGGCCGCATTGAGCTTTAGGCAGTAAATCGATCTACTGAATCTGTTTAAAACTTGCGTCCTGCAGTACCGACCTGCCAATGTCTATTGCCTTTATTAGCGAAGCCATTGAAGAAACGACTACTTTTTAAGATTAATTGCCATTACTTCGCAAGATTGACCCCTCTATCTCCACGAAGAAGCGCCGCGTACTGTTGGCCATTTTAAGGCGACAATCGACCCAGCTTGACTTTCCGAACCAGGCGGCCCATATTTAATTACTGCTTCACATATCCTACACAAGATCGGCACTGGCGCCTCGCATGCGTATTGACAAAATCCCTACCATGTGCCGCTATCTGAATAAAAAGTGATAAATGAACAAGGGAAGGAGATGAAAGGAAGGATGTTATTCAAGTGTCGTTGAGCTATGGGGCTTCCAACGTGACTCTTGTCAGAAAGAAGGATGGCAGATGGCGGTATTTGGCTTACTACCGTTCTCTAAATGCGGTATCTAGACAAGAACCCCTTCCCCTTATAGAGAGCGCCACTGACCGCTTTTTTCTGCCTACATTGACCTCTGATCAGGTTTGGAAAATACCTGTCTACCAACCTGACAAAAGGAAACTCCATTTAATAGACCCTATCGCCTTTACGAATTTAAAGTAATGTATTTCAGCTTCTGCATTGTAGCCGCTACCATCAAAGGATTCATGGACACGATACTGAATAGTTTAAATTGGGATGTATGCATGTGTTACTTGAACGAAGTCGTAACTTCAGGAAGACGTTCACGAACCACAACGACTGTTTAGCTCTTAATCTGGACTGTATGCGCAATCCTTGCCTAGTGCTAAACACAAAAAATAGCCGGTTTGGAGCAAGCAAGCGCTAGTTCGCGGACATCTAGTGGATATAGACGGCATCACACCTGATCCAGCAAAAATAGCAGAAGTCACTTCTTCCAAGCTACCCCAATCCGCCAGTGTACTAAGGAGTTTGCCGGGTTTGTGTTCATAGTTTCGATATTTTGTTCAACTCTTTGCTGACATCGCGGACCCCATATCAGGCCTCCTTGATAAAGATGTAGCTTTCGAATGGACACCTGAATGCGGCACACCCTTCCGTCGCCTGAAATTTCACGCTGCAACCTGTTCTCCACCATTTCAATTATTTAGCACCCAAAGAAGTGCTTACCGACGTAAGCGTTGTTGGAATTGTCGCGGTTTCTTTCTGGCGTTGCGGCAGCAAGGAGCACGTCGTAGATCAGGCGAGTAAGCCCTTAGTAAGCTAGAGCGCAATTATACTGTCATGAACAGGAAAGCGTCGCGGTCGTTTTCGCCACCACAACGCTTTCATACATATTTTTGTAGACGCCGGTTTACCGTTGTCACGGGTTACTATGCCCTCTGCTGAATAGTTACCTTGAGGGACCCGTGTGACCGCATTGCATGATGCGGGCCCTCCATCTACAATAGTATGACTTCCCAGTCACCTACAAGACTGGCCGTAAGCAGTCTGAAGCAAACTGTCTTTCACGCCTGCCCTTCCTACGACGGAGTCTGACGATGATTATTTCGATAACGGCGCGCGTCGGTGCCACTGGCTTTTCCTCACAGCGCCAAGCTTAATGTAGTTCAATAATTTGATCCCACCTTGGAGCCTGTCTTAGCAGCGCTTAAAGTTTCATCACGTGAATACCAGTGTGCGTGATCACGTGATCTGGAACGATAAGAGCACCCGCTTCCTCCTGCTAGTTTTGAGAATTCTACTTGTTATTTTGCTGGTCATTCACGGCTACTATAGTTGCTGGTATCGTGGAACTGCGAGAGCGCTCCACCGCGTCCAGGAGCACGTCATCGAAAATGCGAGCAAATATTCAGCGGCACGCTGCCAGCTGCACCCAGTGTCAGTGCTACAAACTTCCCGCAAGCGTGGCAGCGGGGAAACGTCACCCAGTGAAACCACCCCGTGCACCATTTGAGCGCGTGGGCGTGGACCTCCTTGGTCCCTTTCCTCCAACTCATAATGATAACCGACGGATCATTGTTGACGTGTACTACACCACTCTATATTTTAAGACGGCGTTCATACCGGGTACAACGCGTATCACGTCTCCTGCTTTTGTTACGGCGATCGTTCGCCGCAGACCACCAGGACGTATTTATAGAACGTAATTGCCAGTTTACCTCCGAAGTCGTGGAGAAGATGCTCTGTTTATATACGTCATTTTCGCCATTCGTCGCCTTATCTTCCCCAACCCCACTGTATAACTAAACGCGTCAACAGCACGATCATTAACACGCTCTTCATGAACGCCGATGCAAATCACAAGAACTGGGACATCATGCTGCCGTTCATTACCAACCCTTTTAATACCTCTCGTCATCAGACAACTGGCTTTAGCTCATTCTTCCTATTCTACGCTCGCCGTCCACGTTGTACCTTTGACAACATCCTTCCATTTTCTGCCAGTAGTGAAGAGATTCCTCGATAGCCGAGAAAATCTGTTTTGCCGGGGTGCCTGGATGCTTGCCCGACTTCGCTTCCATGCCGCTCAGGATCATTTGAAAGCATGGTACGATGCCAATCACTGTCGTGTCAAGTACCAGCCTGGAAATATGGTTTTGCTGTGGGTGTGACACAAAAGCTGCTGTGCCATTAGGATGGACCATTTGTTGTCCTCGCCCCATTAAGTGAGCTCAAATATAGCACCGCGCGCCTCACCACAAGCGGCCGTCGTTCTGCAAAACGTGAAGTTGTGCACGTTGTTCTTTTAAGACTATCTCCCATGCAACGCTATTTAAGTCGCCCAGCGGGCTTCGACTGCATAGGAGGACGTGTGATGCCCAGAAATATGAAACGGAAAAATGAGCATGACGAAGAAGCGGCCTCGTGCTTGGACTCTCAAACAAACTCTGATGTTTTCAGACGTTCGTCTTCTGGCGAATAAAACCTCGCTCGTAACAATACTTAGCGCTGACTTGTGCCGCAACCTGATCGTTGCACTTTAGGACGAGAGGCATGATAGAGCTAGGAGCCGCTTTTAAAGGCGCTCTCGCCTAATAAGGAGGTATGGTTCGGGAAACCTGAAGTGCAAAATGTATTTTCCTTAACAACGCAAACTTCATTCTATACCCATGAAACTATTTGAAAACTAAGCATTTTTTTCATGTGTAGATTGGATCATAGGCGACCTCAAGGAACACCGGAAAGTGAAAAATCAGAATTTATTTCTAAGTAAAGCACTTAAAAAAGAAGATTTGGCTTTCCGTCGTGAAAATTAGCAGCCACGACCGCACTGCGAGATTTAAATATCTGAAAGCCAGCTTCCTCGAAGAGCATTCAAAAGTTAAGCGCAAACAAGCCACCTACAGACAGACTAACGACACAGCACACGCGCTGTGCCAAGTTCTTCGCCACAAACCACCAGGAGGAAGTGTCTGTCTGTGTTAGTCTGACTTGGTCTGCCTGTGGTGGTTGTTGTTTTTTGCGCTTATCTTTTTAATGTTCAATATGCACAACTTTCCCAGGAAGGGTTTATACTGAAGTTTATTTCTGGAAAAGACCTACGAGGTGATATCATGCCAGCTAAAACTACCAGGTGAATCAATTCTCTGCGACTGATTCAGCACATGTACTCTCAGCAGATAACATACACAAAGGAAATTGACCAGCTAAATCTTCAGGGAGGGGCGTTGCGACAAGAAAGAGAATGGCATCATGCCGGAATTCCAGCAAAGTTAAACAAGCTGAAAATAAATCTACTAAAAATCAATTGCAGCCGAAGTCGTTTCAAGAAACATGAAATCTACTGATGCCACTAGCAATCGCCTTGTGAATATTTAGCGAACAGAACAGAGGATTGGGATAGACCGCGTACGACAAATATTCTGCGTTAATGAATAGCAGTTTCCAAGCAACCCGAAACCGAAGAAATGTAACACCTGCAGAATACCGGTACTTACAAAAGAGGCAGAAAGAGTTAGGCTAATGAAAAAGATCTCAACCTAACAATAGGTTCGAAAGAAAGCTCCAGACCGGAAATTTAGATGAGCAATGTTCTGTCGACAAGCGTAGCTAGTGAAAACGTATTAAGTAATTATGTTGATATGTTCATGAGGCAAATACACGCCTATGAACAGGAAATAGCCTGTGTTCAAGAAAAACAATGTAGTAGGCGGTAGCAAAAATAGTTTTTGTGTATAAAGTTGGGAAGTTTGAGGACGCCAGGTCGCTGCTGTTGACACAGGACAGGTATATCTTGTGATGCTGTCGATGTCTTCGTAAGTGTGGATTACCTCGTAAAGGTAATGATGGGGATGTCTGTATGGGTACCTCATTTAGCATGGGTGTCAAGAAAACACAAAAAGTAAACATATGGGCTTTTTCTTGACTCCTTTCGCTGGTTGAACTTTGCCATATGCTCTAAGTACATGTACAATTGTTCCACACATGTCTGTGCTTCAGCTTTTGAAGTTTGCATGTACTTTATTCAATTCATATATGGGAAGACGAATACCTTATGGGGTTGTGTGCACTGCGGTAGGTTCCTTCCTTAGGTAGGTATCAAAGGTGGCAGCTGTTGCTTAAAGACTCACTTCGGTATGGAACTGTCTTTTTACCTCATCAAGAGCTAAACTGCTGAAAAATAAAGTGGCAGTGTTGCGACAAAGACAGAATTACAACAGCAGAGTTGTGTTATTGAAAAATTAATTTTTATTTCAGTTCCGTTCACGCACAAATAAATACACAAGAACCGCTCTTACCAGCCAAGATACAAGGTGGCTGTCAGATGCTTCGTATCTGTCCAGTGTAAGTTACACTAAATTTCAAAGTAGGTAATATAGTATTATCAATGCGCTTGAATAGTCGCCTACCGAACCGTTAAAACGGCGCAAATCCAACTGAGAGCACAGTCGCAGATTAGAGTTGGGTAATTTCATACAGTGGCAGTTAATTATAAACGAATAAACTATCCGGTGCAATTTAAGCAAGAATATATGAAAAATTAGTAAACTGTGTCGCAATCTGCCTCCATGAACTGCTTCTTTCTGTCATGGAAGATGCTCCCTATGTTTCAAAACAGCAAAACGTTCCAGAGAGTAAATTGAAAGTCACGCAGGGCAGTGAACAATCTCAAGAGCTGAAGAACATTTATTAGACATGGGGAAACATGGTCAAAACAAAGAAATCGCACAGATATAGGTGTAGCTAAACTGTAGAATAAAAGCAGATTAAGTAGTATTTGTAGCAATTCACTATGAGAATTCATTTTGTATCAGAAACAACGTCACGCGGCGACAATAGCACTCACGACAACAAGGCCTTGAATGCATCACTCACATGCGGACGATTTCAAGAGGTTTTCTGAGAGATAAGTTGTCAGTTCAGACCACTCGCAGTGTAGTACTGATAAGTACTAGCATAATGTGACATCTTAAATGTTAAAACTCATGCTCATAGCGTACAGGACCTCTCATGCGGTAAACCAAAAAGGTGCAATGTTCCATAGTCTGAAAAGAAATTATGGACACCAGGAAAAAGAACAAATGAGTCTTGGCTCAAAATTATTGAAAAATAATAACATTTAAATTTACCACCATACAGCACGCTCCCTAACCATTGTAGAAAACCTGCTACAGAAGATCTACAATGTTGTGTTGATTCTTCGTTTCAGTTTGTATTTCAATTCAGGAGGAATAGATTCGAGTGGCTAGTTGCCGCTTTGTGTAGTAGAGTTCTTTACGGGGCCCTTGGTATGGTTTCCCCATCTTTCATTTGATGCTCCCACTATAGCATAGACGGCTGCGTTAAAGTTCAGAAGGCAGGTCGTCCCACTAAACTAAATTTTCAGGTCCCAAAGATCAACTCTTCTCTTTGCCATTGAACAAGGGGATCAGCTATGATTCCTGTTATTAGCGCCCTCCGCTCCTCCAGAAACCGTATAAGGCGGTTAATAATTTTAATATTATTTTTATATTTGGCCTTACCATGAGGATCTGATGCTAATACTTCAAGTCTTCCACTCTCACAATGAAGGCGCATGCTGTTTATTCAGCTGAAGAGGCATTTTTCACTATGACATTATAGAAGAGTGCAATATTTTGCATTATTTTGAAGAGCTCTTACAGGGTCGAATGTTTAGTCTCCAGGGAAGCATTATAAAAATCGATCCTCTTCCACTACTACTGGTCCTTGTGGTCCTTGCCCTTTTGTACTTCCTATATGCAGACTTGCTCTATCAGCAGTCCCAAATGTTTACACATTGGACTCCTTATTAAGCCACCGCGTTCTATTCGGCTCTCTGCTGTCCTGCATAACTATGGAGGTCGCTAACACGATGACGGACATAGTAGCAGCATGGGCTGCAAGATACTTCAGTTTGCACGTTGTGGCCGGTGCATGATTGCTGCTGCTGCCGAAGCGCGGTGGTCGGCGCAATGACATTATCTCACTGTGGTACCGAGCAATGCCTCCAGGTTCGTGTTAGTACACAGTTTCATTTTAACGGGTGAACCTTATTCGGTAATTGCAAGAAAAAGGGAACATATTTAAAACATCGACCACGCACTTCTCATAGCTTATTTGCTCTCAACGCCACAGGTATCAGACATCAGCAAAGATATGGCTAAACACGTATGACCAAACACTTAAAACAAAGGTAACAAAATATATACGAGACAGAACCTAGCATTATCCGTTATTGATTCGTACCAAAAGCAGTGTCAAGTATTCGAAGCAACACCAGTCAAAACCTAAAATGTAAAAACAAAGCGAACAAGGTAAACAAACAAAACCAAGGTATCATACAAAATTTTAGTAATAGCCGTCAGTCAATTGTATCAAAGTATCAAACGCAGTGTCATGTACACGATGCAGGAGGAGTCCAAAACATAAAGCGTAAAAAAGGTAAAATAAAACCCAATAAACATTACCATCAAAGACAGGTCGTCCGACGCAAGTGATTATCAGTACCTACT
The DNA here is from genome assembly GCA_023969395.1 of Amblyomma maculatum. Taxonomy (NCBI): domain Eukaryota; kingdom Metazoa; phylum Arthropoda; class Arachnida; order Ixodida; family Ixodidae; genus Amblyomma; species Amblyomma maculatum. The sequence continues at coordinate 55,551 of JAJIZL010033472.1, forward strand.
GGGCCTCGAAACTCAGATCATTTTATCATGATAGGCTTCATCACTTTTGTACCGCATCACAGAAGACCTGCACGGGAATAATGGAAGCAAATTTTATAAAGAAAATAGGGAATGAGTGTATCAGCGAGAGTGCAATTATTCTAATAACGTGGGCTTGGTCGAGGGTTCAAATATGTTCCTTGTTTCTTTCAATATAGATTGGGTAGCTTGCGTTCGTCGTGAATCCTGTATTTTTATGGTTACACCATTCAGTATTTAGCACCGAAGACGTCCTTGTAAGGTCCATAATGATGACACCGAAGGTAGGTTGGGTTCGTCTTTGCAGTGTGTCTCTGAAGGCTTGTGGTTACTTCCTTTTTTCTTTCTTGTAGCGTTTGGTGGAGGTTTCCTATGACGGACTCAATGCACAAACTTGCATCTTAGCACTGACGCCAGCTAGGTGAAGAAATCTGCCGTCCAAGGCGACACCTTCACAAGCTTAACCGTAATTACCATCGTCATGGCAAAGCCTCGTATTACAGGAACCGTTTTCAGAACCGATAATGTCTACTGCAAAGGATAGCTATGTACGAGCGAACAAGTAAACATAACCAATGATACGCTATAACAACAAAACAGTACACATAACAACTTTCTACTGATGCACTTCCTTACTTTGGTGCGCAAGAAGAAAAGTCTGAAGTGGATGGCTTGTTGCTCCGAGAGGACAAGATGGTATTCTTCGATGCCCTGAGGTTACGCTTGTCAGCTTCGCATAAGGAAACCACTTTGGCGTGGTAAGAACCAATCAAAGGCGGCAATACTTCTATTGGTGGTCTCGAAGTGAAATAATGAGAAAGGTTCAATGTTGCTGAAACAAATATAGAACAAAAGCATTATCTTTGGATGACCGAGCGTTCTTTTTCTTCCTCTTCATCGTCACCTTCTCTTCCTCCTCCTCTTTCTCCTCTTCTTAATCTTTATCTTATTTTCCTTGATCTTCTTCTTTGCCTTCTTCCTGTACTTCCTCTTTGTCTTATTCCTCTTGTCAGTCAGTCAGTTCAGTCGTTCAGTCGTGTCCAACTCTTCGTGACCCTATCGACCATATCACGCCATGCTTTCCGGTCTCTCACTATCTTCCTAACAACCCATACCTTCATCTGAAGCGCTTCGAGGATGCCACCTAACCAACGCGTTCGCTGCCTACCTCTTCTCCTGTGCCCCTCAACCTTTACCTACATCAAATCTTTCTCCAGCGACTCCTCTCTTCTCATCAGATGACTAAAGTAGCTGAGCTTTAACTTTAGAATTTGATCCTCTAATGAACAGTCAGTGTTTATGGTCGACAATATCGACTGACTCGATCTTCTGGCAGTCCAAGGAACTCTCAAGAGTCTCCGGCAGCACCACAATTCAAACGCGTCAATTCTTCGGCGGTAAGCCTTCTTCACATTCAAACTCTCGCATCTATACATCACAACTGGAAAGACCATAGCACGAGTTATACGGATCTTGGTTGGCAGACTAATGTCTCTGCTCTTTGCTAGGCGGTCAAGGTTAGCCATGGCTCTCTTTCCCAGAAGAGGGCGTCTCCTAATTTCATGGCTGCAGTCTCCTTCTGGGGTAATCTTTGAGTCCAAGACGAGAAAATCTGTCACAGCTTCCACTTTTTGTCCCTTGATGCTCCAGGACTTGATAGGGCAAAATGCCATGATGTTTGTCTTTTTAATGTTCACTTCAAGCCCAATCTTCTCAATCTCTTCTTGTATGCGCATCAGAAGTCTCAAGTTCCCCTTCACTTTCTGCCATTAAAGTGATATCATCCGCATATCTAAGGTTGCTGATACGTGTTTCAGCAATCTTCATTCTAGCTGAAGACTCATCCAGACCGGCCTTCCTCATGATGCACTCAGCATATTGGTTAAATATGCAGGGCGACAGTATGCGGCCTTGTCTCACTCCTTTGTCAATCGAAAACCAATCAGTAAGACCATGCCCAGTGCTGACTGTGGCCTCTTGCCCTTCGTACAGGTTTGTGAGGAGACAGATGAGATGAATTGGAGCTCCCATCTCTTGGAGAGCTTGCCACAATCTGCTGTGATCTACGCAGTCAAACTGTTTCGCATAATCAATAAAGTAGAAGTATATGAACTCTCTTGATTTTTCCATGATCCAGCGAAGGTTGGCAATCTGGTCTCTAGTTCCTCGTTTCTTGCGAAACCCAGCCTGCACGTTCGGAAGCTGCCGGTCCACATACTGCTGCAGCCTACCTTGGAGGATTCTCAACATCACCTTGCTAGCATGCGAAAAAAGCGCGATCACGCGGTGCTTGGAACAATCTTTGGCACTAACTTTCTTTGGAATGGGGATGTAAACTCACCTCCTCCAATAATGTGGCCATTGCAGGATTGTCCAAATTTGCTGACCTAATGTATACAGAACGTTAACAGCGTCATGGTTAGGGTTTTGAAGCAACTCAGCTGGAATGCCATCAATTCCGCTAGCTTTGTTCTTAGCAAGGCTGGCTAAGGCCCATTCAATTTCACTCTTCAGGATATCCGGCTCGAGAACAGTAATCACAACCGTCTTATGTTGGGTTCGCACATCCGGGTCCTTCTTGTACATTTCTTTTGTGCATTCCTGCCACCTCTTTTTTATCTCTGAGGCTTCACTGAGGTCCCTGACTCGTTTGTCCTTTATCACGCCCAGTTTAGCACAGAAGCTTCCTTTAATATCTGATTGTCTTATACAGAGCTCTTGTGTTCATCAATTGGCTGTTGTCTTCAACTGCTTGGCACTGTTTGTTCAGAAAGGCAGTCTTAGCTCTCCTTGCTATTTTCTGAAAATCTGCATTGAGAACCTTGTATCTTTCTCTTTCCCCCATAACTTTTGCCATCCTCCTTTCCTCAGCTATTTGCAAAGCCTTTTCAGATAACCAGTTTGCTTTCTTGCATTTCTTTTGCTTTGGAACTACCTTAGTAGCAACTTCTTGTATTATATCACGAACATCAGTCCACATCTCTTCGGGCTCTCTGTCTTCTAGACCTAATTCTTGAAATCGATTCCTCACTTCCACAGCATATTCTAATGAAATTTGATCCAGATCATACCTGAAAGGCATTCTAGGTTTGTGCGTTTTCTTCAATCGAAGCTTAAATTTGACAACAAGAAGGTGATGACTGGTGCCACAATCGGCCCCAGGCCTTCTTTTTACTGCTTCTATAGGCTTCTCCATCTCTGCCGGCAAAGAATATAATCGATCTGATTCCTGTACAGACATGGTCAAGATTTTTCTTGAAAAAACTCTACTAGCCTCTGCCCAGCTTCATTTGGCTCACCAAGACCGAACTTGCCTGTAATTCCGGATAATTCTTCACTCCCCACCTTAGCATTTCAGACTCCTATGAGAAAAAGGACGTCTGATGATGGAGTGTGGTCTAAAAGGCATTGCAAGTCAGCATAATATCTCTCAGTGTCAGCTTCTTCAGCAGTAGTGATTGCTGCATAGACATTTCAACTGTTATGTTGAAAGGGTGACCTTGCATCTGAAGTGGAATTATTCGGTCGTTTTTGGGGTTGTGCCCTAGCACTGTTTTGCCCATTCTTCTGTTTACTATGAGAGCGACCTCATTCCTTTTTATCGATTCGTGCCGATAACAAACGACATAATGGTCGCCGGAATTAAATTCTCCCATTCAGGTCCACTTGAGCTCGCTTGTACCCAAGATATCAATGTTCAATCAGTCCATTTCTCACTTGACGACATCCAGTTTACCTTGCGTCATAGATCTTACAGTCCATGTTGCTATGTGATATATCCCCTAGCTACATCGGACTTTCCGGGCGCTTCCCGACACATACACAACTGAGCGTCCTTTTGGCTTTAGCCCAGCCGCTTCATTCGTCCTGGAGCTACTAGGAATCGCCCTTTGTTCATCCCCAGTAACCTGTGGGAAGCCTACCAACCTCGGGGGCTCATCTGCCGGTGCCATATCATTAATGCTATTTTGACTGGCCATAGGGTTTTCTTGGCAGAAAATACTGGAGTGGGTTGCCATTACCTTCTCCAGTAACCACATTTTGTCAGAACTTTCTGCCGGGAACTGTTTACCTTGGGTGACCCTACAAAGCAGAGCTCACGACTTCCTCGAGTTTCGCAAGGCCGTCCGCTACGACAAGGCAGTGATCCATGAATGGGCATTGCTCTTGTACCTCTTCTTTTTCCTGTTCTTCTTATTTATCTCCTACTTCTTCCTCTTCTTCTAGTTCTTCCATGTTTAAGCAGCAGAGCAAAAGGACAGAGACGAGTGGAAGGAGGTACACAGAGACACTCGTCTCTGTCCTTTTGCGCTGCTGCTTAAACATGGATGATCACCAACTAGCCCAAACCTCTGTTCTTCTAGTTCTTCCTCTTCTTCTTCCTCTTCTACTTCCTCGTCTACTTCCTTTTCTTTCTCGCCACTGTTCAAGGTTATTCGTGACTGCGGCCACGGACTACGCGATGGCCCGAAACCTAGCATAGTATTGCTTTCGCAATAAAACATCTTAAAAATAAATAAATTGCTGTCTAATGTTTGACTATAAGTCTGCTCAACCACCTTTCGCGCATTTGCAACCAAAAAAAAAACCTTGAGAAAAATTCGCAATGGAAATTGTAAAACCTTTTGAATGGGCACCTTGCAACTGTCGATACACAATGATTCTGATTGACTACCACTCGAAGTTCGCATATGGGTGCCGGCTACCTGCCAAGGGGTATTCAACCGCGAGGATTTCTCGGACCAAATTGTAAATGACAACGGACTGCAGAGCAATTTCCAAAGGTTCGAGGAAATCTTGATGGAGAGCAGCAATATACATGGTTGCTCCTCGCAATACTACTCTCAGGAAAACTTAGCAATGAGAACTTTGAACTGCGGGTTCAAAGCTTGGCAAAATGTTGAGATTGCTAAAACGCTCATTGCCAAATTTCTTTGTCGACTACCTCCGCATACAATGGGTCAACTCCGCACGCTGAAACCTGCTTGTCACTTGCGAAGCTCCTGATCGGTCGTCAACCAAGAACATGGCTCGGCACTGCTGGAGGGCCATCTGGGAGTGATGTGCAATTCATGGCTGTGCTGAAACCAGTTTGCGAGAAGGTCCAATTTGAGCGTCATACACATACCGGTATACGAATAGGGGACACAGTACTAAGGCCCACACATCTTGAAACACTGACCTCGCTCGGGTAAGAATTCTCACAGCTAGAAGGACGGTATTGTTTTCATATTGTTACATATATGCCCTGCGCGTCGCTGGATGTTGAAGAAGAGGACGATAAACAGTAGTGACGCGAAAGGAATACGAAGCTGAAGAAACCGTTGGGACTTGCCTGAACTCTTGCTGTGTTCTACTCTACTGTGCTGTGAACGCTTGCCCATCACCTGCTGTGGTTTCCTGTGCTAGCCTTCTGCCCCGTATCATCTTGGTGGAGGTGCGGGGCCTTCTGCCCCGTATCAATATGTTGGTCCATTTAATTATTCAGGAAGGCTGGAATTTCTTTAAACTGAGTGACGGTCGCATCTAGAATGCGTCTAAATTTGTTCGCGTACCAGAAAACAGCTGTGACTACACCAGCATGGGCACTGCCTCCAAACAATGACTCGACTACGTACGGAGATCGCGCAGAATCAGCACAAGCTGATACGAAATCTGAACCGCATTCCGCTTCACCAGTGGTTGAAGCAAGTTCATCTCGTCCGCAAACCACAACACAAGACAAGCGCTGCATCGATGCGCAAAACAGGGTCAATACCGACTTTACTGTTTCAGTTCTCGTGCATGCTGTGCTTTTATTAGTGTTTCCTATTTTTAGTAGGAGAATGATGTTCTGTCCCGCAGAAGATTCGATTTCGTTTATCCATGTCCCGCGCTATCATCATCAATGATTTTTTCTTTCTTCTGTCAAACCTGACGCTAAGGGTCTCTGTTGGAAATAAACTGTCTACTTTGAGCTGTCCTATGCGCCGGTTGAATATAACGTCCGTTGCAAGACACCACACACACTCGTACACACCATCCTATTCCTCCCCGTTTCGACCACTTGTAAAAACAGCTGCCGCGTTCTCGTGTGAAGATCTCAAAACACTGTAGCCGCCATCCCATCCGGAGAACTTGACCATGATTGCTCGCAGATCTCTAGAAGCTAAAACCCGCTTTGCATTCAAGCTTAAGCCCGCAGATGTTACAAGAGCAATAATCCAAGCTGTCGTTGGCGAAGAGTTCCCGATTGTGGGCCTCAACTCTCTCGTCATCCGTCCGTAGAGCCCTTGTTCCCACCTGGCCTCTGAATGTTCCACTGCGGCTTTGCCGACACATTCCCGCTACCGTTAACCGGCAGAATTACACACCTCAGACAAAGGTACCATCTGTTTTATCTGCTTACGTGTTCACCCCATTTCTCGCCATTGAAGCAGCTTGTAGGTTGCGCGCCTTAAGCATGGTACTACAATGACTGCACTGTCGACTACAGACCTCCCTGAAATCATCTGCGCAATAACCCCTGCGTGCCTTGAACACATTTGCCCGTGAACCTATAACCACTCGCTGTCTCCCCAGACATACTGCCCCAGTCAGCTCTAACGTCACCGTTCACCACCCGCTCACTTAATTGGCTATCTGCGGGAATACTGGGCAATGAAGCACTCTGAGTTGACTCTGCACTGACGTGCTGACCAGGAAATCATCTTGTGACCATTACTCATCACCGCAATGTCAGGATATTTATATGGATGGTGTGCAGGTAACTGCATTTAATGACGCTGCCACGCAGATTTCAGTCATCAGATGTTCGTTTTGCCGTTGTCTCACGAAGGTTGTTACACCTGCCGCGTATTCAGCCATTCATGTCGCCGATGGAAGATCCTCTGCCATAGCGGGACTTCGTATTGGCTACTGAAGATTTCTAGTCACACTAACACTGTGTTTTCACGGTCATCGACACTAAATATATGGTATTAGTCCTAGATGTTCGAATTGCTCATGCTGCCTTGATTGATTGTTCAACTTGTATTCTTCGCATAGACCTGCCTTTGTTCTCCGAGATCGTCGATATCTAACCCCGCCTCTGATCTATCTAGTTTGTTCGCCAACTGCGCGAAGCTCCCATCTATGTTCATTTGGCACTTTTCCGTGCTGTTCCTGATTTTAGATACATCACTGTCGAATCAGATATGCTGTTTTCTATCGGTACTTCATACTTCACCACACCGTCGTAAAAATCACAGGTAACAGCACCAACATAACCGCCCTCAACTTCAGCCGTTTGCATACCTCAGGACATTGCACTCACTTAGATGTTTTAATTACCTTACTGCGAAGTGTCTGCTGCCCGGCTTGCACATCTATCTCGGGCACCTGTATCGGCTTGTTCCTATTTGGCATTATTTTTCGACATGATAAGAGCGAATATTTCAAATGACCAAGTCATAACTCTCTCTACCCTTTCGCTTTTGTTCAGCAATATATTTGAATTCGCAGGCAGAACTTTCAACCAGGCATCTGTCATGACCAATTGCATCAATACAGGTTAAGCCAGCCCTACTCGCTGAGTGTCTTACCATCTCTCCCTTGGAGAGCGGCAGGGCACATAAAAGCAGCAGCACGTCACACAAAATCCACTGGCGAACAACATTATCGAGCCCTAATTCTTTCTCTGTGTGTCTTTCTTGTTTTAGTCAAAGAAGGACTAAAGTTCGTTGTTTCGATCTGAGTATTGTTACCTTCATCAGACAACTACAAGAAACGTTTACCCTCTACCTAGAATTCACGACACGCTCGACTGCTTCCATCGACTTGCGTTTTCCTTCCATCGATATGCGCTTGGGCTTGTGGAACGTTGGTGTCAACAAACGGGATCACTATAGAATTGATTTTGTCTCCCCTGATGGTCTATAAAAATTCAAGG